>JAENJI010000466.1:0-80056 GCA_018901935.1 Pugionium cornutum
AATATCCCACATCGCTAGTTTCATTAACAAATTCATTGTATAAATAATATTGAGAGAGCAGTTATGGACACGACCTTACTTGAACAGGATCTGTTCTATAGGCTCGTACCTCTGTATCCTTGATTTCTAAGGAGACAGGCCCTTAACCCTGGTGGATGAACCATGTCCGTTCGACTTGAGCGTGATTAATGGCCACGATCATCTCCGATGTATCCGGTGCTGTAGAGGATCGTTACTCGGCTTGGTCTAACCTTGCCGGGGTGGTTGAACGGCGGTCTGACAGGTTCCCTTTTTGTTACCGACGACGACAACATTTCCATGTCTAAGGTTCTTGCCGTATAAGGAAGATCTTGCTACCGATGGGTTTGAGCTCCAATTATCGCTCCATTGTTCATCAAAGTTCTGCTCCCTTTGCAGAGTACGTAGAAGCAGTCTTAATTTAGTCTTATACCTTTATTACATTCGAAAGAGCTGGCAAACTTAGAACTAAATTCGTGTTATGTAGCATGCATCTCAATGAAGAAAAGACCAATTCTGCTTTGATTTGGTCCGAAAGTGGAACACCAAAAAGACTTAAAACTAAATTAGATTCTTTGAATGATGATGATGAATCATTCAAGTTTCGCTGCAACAAAAAAATGCTAATTAATCTCTGAGAAAGATGTAAACTTGAAGGAGATGATTACTAAAGTTATAATGTATTCAATAAAATTCATATGATCGGATAGAAAAAGCAGAGGGGAGACCAAAGAAGCAGTTTGAAAAGCCATGGTTTCGTTTGGAGTGAATGTGATACTATATATATGTATTGTGAGTGTTTATATAGAAATTACATATTTCCTCTTAGTTCATATTAATTTTACGAACAAGTCATAAACACAGGTCGGTTAGTTTTAAGCAACTACTTATAATTACAGATAGATACTTATTTATACGAATCCAATTTTCTATTACCCATACAAAGCGGATTAAAAAGCAGAATACACATCTTGTTCCCACCCTTAAAATAATTACGATACATTCTCCTTGCTAAGTTCGAACATCAGAACAAAACTCTAAAAACTTCAACTTGAATAATACATAGATTTCAACCAAGCAAAAATTGTGGTACATTATATGAATTTTCTTTCAGCCTTGGTTTATTCTAAAAAATATAATTTTACAAACCAATATAGCTTCGTTAAGGTCTGCTTGATTTAGTTTTACCCAATGTCACTTTAGTACATAGAAAAAAAACTTAACAGAAATGCTTATGAAGATGTGACCATCTCATGAAGATCATTCCAGTCAACAACCTGATGATCAGGAATGCTCCATATTCGAACTTTTCCACTGATGAAGTAGCTGTCATCCACTGGTACTAGAGTATACAAATTGATTTTTGGTTAAACCATGTAATTAAACCCGATATAATGATAAATCGGTTCTTACCTCTTATATATAAATGTCGTTATACATTGAAGTTTTCTTCAATAAATGAATTTCAACAGATGAATAACAGAAATTCTTTTACCATTTTATCTTCACACTACTTAATACTTAATTACCATTTTATGACTTCAACATATGTTTTTCGTTGTGATATCTCCCCACTTTCAAAACAAAAACATCTTCCTTATAATTCCAGAAACAATTTGTGTGAGAAACCATTTGATTTACTCCATATAGATATCTCGGGTCCTTTCTCAGTAACCTCAATTGAAGAATATCACTATTTCCTTACAATTGTTGATGATCACACACTGGCAACATAGATATATCTGCTTAGAACTAAGGATGAGGTTTTGAAAATATTTTCAAAATTCCTGCAAATGATAGAAACGCAGTTTAAAACTGTGGTCAAGGGAGTTAGATCAGATAATGCTGCCGAGTTAAAGTTTGTAGAACTGTTTAAAAGGAAAGGAATTGTTTCATTTCACTTTTGCCCTGAAACTCTAGAACAAAATTCAGTGGTGGAGAGGAAACATCGACAGATTTTGAATGTGGCGAGATCTCTCATGTTCTAATCTCAACTTCCTTTGGAGTATTAGAGTGATTTTGTTTTAACAGTAGTATTTTTGATCAATAGGCTACCTATGCGTATTCTTCATAATAAAACTCCTTATGAGTTGCTGACAGGCAAAAAGCCAGATTATGCAAGACATAGAGAGTCTTTGGATGTCTAACATATTGCTCTACTTCTCTGAAGAATAGGAATAAATTTCATCCTAGATCAAGACCTTGCATCTTCTTGGGTTATCCTTCAGGATACAAATGATATAAACTGTTAGATGTTGAAAACAACAAATCTCTAGAAATGTAGCTTTTCATGAGGATATTTTTCCGTGTAAGAGAGGTCAGATTAGTTTGTCACATGATTTTTCCTCTTTTTCGGAAAAATCAGATTCTCTTATCTCAAATCCTCTAGCTAACATGACAGTGGATGTGCCTTCTGCTGAAAAAGTATCAGCAGATGCAAAATCAGCTAAAAGAGCTTCTAAACCTCCAACATATTTTCAAGACTATTATTGTCATGTTGCAGATACGAGTTTGCCTTATCCAGTTGTTGCATACATGTCTTATGATAAGCTGTCAGAGACTCATAAGACGTATGTTTTTGCTTTGACTCAATACCCAGAACCAAAATCTTTCTCTCAGGCTAAAAAGTTTGATGAATGGATTCAGGCTATCAATGCAGAACTACAGGCTTTAGAGAACACTCAAACTTGAGAAATCTACTCATTACCAAAAAAAAGGGCAATTGGTTGTAAGTGGGTTTATAAGGTAAAACTCAATGTTGATGGAAGTCTAGAACGTTATAAGGCTCGGTCAGTTGCTAAAGGGTATACCCAGCAAAAAGGAATTGATTTTGTTGATACATTTTTTCCTGTAGCAAAGATGACAACAATAAAAACTATTCTTGTTGTTGCTGTTGCAATGAATTGGAGTTTAAAACAACTAGATATATCAAATCTTTTCTTAAATGGTAAGTTATTTGAAGAGATTTATATGTCTCTTCCACTAGGGTATATATACACTATGACATGGGGAATCTTTACCTCCCAATCCGGTTTGCAAGCTAAAGAGGTCTTTATATGGACTGAAACAAGCTTCGAGACAATAGTTTTTGAAGTTCAATACAACTCTTATGAGACTTGGTTTCCGGAAATCTCATACTGATCACACTTTGTTTATGAAGAGTGATGCAACAAAATTCACAGCAGTATTTGTATACGTGGATGATATAATCTTGGCTGGCAATGATGATTCAGTGATTAAGAAATTGAAGGAAGATCTTATGTTGGAATTCAAACTGCGAGATTTGGGTATATTGAAGTACTTTCTCGGTTTGGAAATAGCTCGATTAAAACAAGGTATTTGTGTTTATCAATGGAAGTATATCCTTGAGCTTTTGGAAGAAAATGGTTTATTGGGTTGTAAACCTTCTAGTGTACCTATTGATCCAGGCGCAAAACTTCAAGATCATTCAGCTGAAATAGACTCATGTGATGCGAATTTATACAGGCGATTAGTGGGAAGACTGATGTACTTGACCATCACTCGTCCTAATATAACTTTTACGGTTCATAAACTGGGTCAGTTTGCTTCTTCACCCAAAGCAAGTCATCTTCGAGCAGTTTTCAAAGTTTTGCATTATTTGAAAGGGACTCTTGGACTCGGATTGTTCTATTTTGCCAAATCAATTATGCTTTTAACAACATTCACTAATGCAGATTGGGCATCATGCCCTGATACTAGGAGGTCTACTTCAGGCTATTGCATGTTACTTGGTTTATCTCTTATTTCATGGAAATCTAAGAAGCAACCAACAACTTCTCATTCTTCAACAGAATCTGAATATAGAGCCATGTCTTTGGCTACTAAGGAAGTAACTTGGTTGGTAAATCTGCTTCGTGAATTACAGGTACCTCAATTGCCATCAGTTTCATTTTATTGTGATTCTACAACAGCTATTCATATAGCCAATAATCATGTTTTATATGAGAGAATCAAACACATTGATCTTGATTGTCATAAAGTTCGAGACAAGATTCAAGATGGTTTAATCAAGACTTTGCACATTCGTATAGATTTGCAATTGGCAGATGTTTTTTCTAAACCTCTTTTTCCGAATTAGTTTAAATCTTTAATCAACAAGATCGCTCTTCATTCGATATTCATGCCACCTTGAGCGGGAATATTAGAGTATAAAAATTGATTTTTGGTTAAACCATGTAATGATAAACAAAATTCATACAAAAAAATTAAGTAGTGTTCACAATCGACTTGTGTGATAAATCGATTGTAGGATGCTTAATGAGTGAGCTAACTACAAAAAAGTTTTGCTGGTCTCAACCAATCCATGATCATGTCATACACATGTCTAACTTGGCAGCAAAGTTAACATCTATGGGAATGGAAGCTCATGAGCAATTTTTGGTCCAATTCATTATGAGTTCCCTACCGTTTGAATTTAGTCAGTTTCAGGTGAACTACAACACCATTAAAGATAATGAAATTTTAAAGAACTGAAGGCTATGCTGGTTCATGAGGAAGGGAGATCAAAGAAAATGAAGGACTAAGTTGCGAATCTAGTAGGTTTTGGAAGTTCTAGCAGCTATAAGGGAAAACCGAGTAAAAAATACAAAAAGAAGGATAAAGCTTTTGTGAAAGAACCTGAAAGCAAAATCCATAACGAGATAAAATGTTTCTTTTGCAAGAAAACGAGATATTTCAAGAAACACTGTCTGAAAAAAAGGTCTGGTTCGACAAGAAAGGTAAACATCATAGTTTTGTTTGCTTTGAATTAAACCTTATAGAAATGTCTAGTAATACTTGGTGGTTAGATTTTATTGCTACTAAGTATGTGTCTCATATTAAACATGGATTCAATTCGATCCAGCCCATAAGAGGAATTGAACAATACTTGTTCATGGGAAACATGATGAATGCATGAATTGAAGGCATTGAAACTTATAGATTGATTTTAAAAACTAGGAGTCATGTAGATCTTGAAGGATGTCTTTATGTAACTGAATGTGCTAAAAATCTTGTTTCCGTAAGTAAACTGGATAATTTAGGATTGGTTTTCTTCTCTATCTCTTTTTTTCTGTTTTCCTCCTGTCTCATTTTCATCTCCTGTCTCTTTTTCTTCTCTTGTCTCCCGTCAAAACTCATTGTACTCCGTCAACAGAGTCGAAAAAGTAGTCATAGGTTTTCTTCTCTATCTCTTTTTTTCTGTTCTTCTCCTGTCTCTTTTTTTTCTCCTGTCTCTTTTTTTTCTTCTGTCTCTTTTTCTTCTCCTGTCTTCCGTCGAAGCTCCTTGTACTCTGTCAACAGAATCGACAAAGTAGTCACATGTTTTCTTCTCTGTCTCTTTTTCTGTTCTTCTCCTGTCTCTTTTTCTTCTCCTATCTCCCGTCGAATGTCCTTGTACTCCGTTAACAGAGTCGACAAAGCAGTCACAAGTTTTCTTCTCTGTCTGTTTTTTGTTCTTCTGTTTTTCTCCTGTCTCTTTTTCTTCTCCTATCTATTTTTCTTCTCCTATCTCCCGTCGAAGCTCCTTGCATGTACTCCGTCAACAGAGTCGACAAAGCAGTCACACGTTTTCTTCTCTATCTCTTTTTTTCTGTTCTTCTCTTGTCTCTTTTTTTCTCCTGTCTCTTTTTGTTCTCCTATCTCCCGTCGAAGCTCCTTGTACTCCGTCAATTGAGTTGAGAAAGCAGTCACAAGTTTTCTTCTCTGTCTCTTTTTTTCCTGTTATTCTCTTGTCTCTTTTTCTTCTCATGTCTCTTTTTCTTCTCATGTCTCCCGTCGAAGCTCCTTGTACTCCGTCAACAGAGACGACAAAGCAGTCACAGGTTTTCTTCTCTTTTTTTTTTTCAGTTCTTCTCGTGTCTCTTTTTCTTCTCCTGTCTTTTTTTATTCTCCTATCTCTCGTCGAAACTCCTTGTACTACGTCAATTGAGTCGACAAAGCATTCACAAGTTTTCTTCTCTATCTCTTTTTTCTGTTCTTCTCCTGTCTCTTTTTCTTCTCCTGTCTCTTTTTCTTTTCATGTCTCTTTTCTTCTCTTGTCTCCCGTCGAAGCTCGTTGTACTCTGTCAACCGAGTCGACAAAGCACTTACAGGTTTTCTAAGAGTGTGTCGCACACTCTGTCTCAGAAAGAGACTCCGAAGGCGAAAGAGAGTGTGTCGAACACTCTGGCTCAGAAAGAGAATTCAGGTTGCATAAACATTCATCAACAGTCTCACTCAATTGCCCATTCTACAAAGCTCATTACGATGCCCAACACTCATCAACGGCTCCCTGCACAGCCGACTGACTTCTCTGCTTTTAGTACAGAAAACAGAGCAAATGTGCAAAGGCAGCAGGAGAGTACGAGTAATGAGTTAAAACTGCACAACCGATTCAATGTTTTGAGCTTGGAATAAAGACAAACACAGGTGTCTCAATGTAATAGGATCGAAGTTTATATTTAAGAATGTGTAATGTCGAAGTTATTTTGCAACTGAAATGAAATGAATTAAACATCAAGTTATTCTCTCTGTTCTTGTTTTTCTTTACTGAAATACACAGTCTTTCAACCAAGGCACCCTTTACAAACCAACATAGCTTCGTTAAGGTCTGCTTGATTTAGTTTTACCCAATGTCACTTTAGTACATAGAAAAAAAACTTAATGGTGTACCTTCCAATCCGGTGTATAGCAGACAGATGTGACCATCTCATGAAGATCATTCCAGTCAACAACTTGATGATTAGGAATGCTCCATATTCGAACTTTTCCATCCAACGATCCACCGATAAAGTAGCTGTCATCCCCTGGGTTAAACTGGATGCAAGTCACTGTGTCCAAGAAACAAAAAAAGGCTAGATGAGAGAAAATCTTATGATGGCAACCGGCTGCAATCACGGAGAAAAAATGCTATGAGAAAATCTTAAATTTAATTTTACAATCTTTAACTTAAACCAAAGATAAAATCTTATTAGAAAATCTCAAATTGCTCTCTTCTTTCTTTGTCGGAGGGATATACAGGTGACAGAGGCTGGAGACTGAAATTTCATACCACGGTTCCCTTTAGAGACCGAGTTGAAACTTAAAGATACTAATCTATTCGTCTTGATGTATTCCTAGTTGCCTAGAGACTAAAAACAAAAATAAATCATGGTCATTGATGGGAAATAAGATGCTATATCCACTCACCGTAGACACTATGTGAGAAGACTTTCAAACATGTCTTTGTACCCTGTCACGCTACTACCAACATTCTTTATACTCTTTAGCCAACTCCCTCACGCTACTAGGAACACAAGTGGTGAGAAGAAGAGGAAAAAAATTATGGTAAAAATGTAATCGTAGATAAAATAATTGTGTGTGAAATCAAAATCTATATTTTACTCTTCCTTTTCGTTTGACAAAATAATTCTTCTTTTTTTTACTATTGAAATGGGTTTACTAGCATTATATTAACTCAGAATTCACCTATTTGATGTCCAAGTTTGATTTTTAATCTTTCAAAATTGTTGTTAACATATTTCCTCAAAAAAATAATTTTAAATAATTTTATTTTTTAGATATGTTTTCACAACCAAAATAGATAATATTTCTTCAATTCAAAGACGTGGGGGTCGGATCTATTTTTGTCACTGGGCTTTCTAATATTAACTAAAATCAAACCTGTCTATGCTTATCATATGCTCTACTAAAGTCCCACATCGCTAGTTTCATGAAAAATCACGTTGTATAAAAACGATTGAGAGAGCAATGATGGTCACGACCTTACTTGAACAGGATCTGTTCTATAGGCTCGTACCTCTGTATCCTTGATTTCTAAAGAGACAGGCCCTTAACCCTGGTGGATGAACCATGTCCGTTCGACTTGAGCGTGATTAATGGCCATGATCATCTCCGATGTATCCGGTGCTGTAGAGGATCGTTACTCGGCTTGGTCTAACCTTGCCGGGGTGGTCGAACGGCGGTCTGACAGGTTCCACTTATTTTGGTCTAATAAAGCTAGAGGTATGCTCTACGTACTTCTCAGCGTGCTCTACGTACCTGGTGGATGAGCCATGTCCATGCAATCTGAGCGTGGTTAACGGCTACGATCATCTCCCAGATGCGTCTGGTGCTGTAGAGGATCGTTACTTGGCTCGGTATGTGTCTTCGTGGAGTCTGCAAGTTTCAGATGCTTACAAGGTCACTTTTTTTATCCTGAAACGGGTTTACCATAAAACAATAATGTATATTGACGAAGAAAAAAGGTCTCTTGGTTGGCAATTCATCTCAAATGAATTCTGGAAACAGTTATGTTTTTTAGCTTCTCCATGTAACATCAGAGCCTTTTACTTTGGAGTATTTACTGAGAAGAGCTTCAGCCTTCAGTAAGAGCTGAAGATGCTTTTGCTTTTCTGAAAACCGACAATGAAGGTGACTACATTACATTCATGGGCATCTGTGAGAATGAGACTCTTCTATGTTACGCAATTAATCATTCCTATGATGGTCTTTCCCAGTGTTCTCCTCTTTTTTTACATCTCAATCTAACATTATATGAAATTTGAAACTAAACTATGATTTAGAAAATTAAAAAATTGGTACTGCCAGTAGCATAAATATCAAACATGTTGAGTCTTAGATCTCGTGAATGGAGTATACTAGATCAACCAAAGTATTTTTTCAGCTAATTTGGAAAAAGGGATCTTGTGAACGAATGAGAATTTATATTACATGGTGAGAAGTCTATTACAAGTTTTCAGATCGGTATTGGCTCCGAGCTATTAAAAGATATGTCTTCATTATGGCGTGAACCCTTCTATTTTATATCGTCATCTCGATTAAATTTCAATATCGCAATCATTACCACTAGGCCTGGGTTTTCAGTCTAAACCGAATAACCCGAACCGACCGAACTGACAATTTCGGTTTTTGGTTTTATTTTAAATATATTCCTTAAAACGATCGGATAAATAATTAATTTTATTCGGTTTACAGTTTGGTTCGGTTTGGTTTTTGAAAATCGACCGGTTTTCAAAAACCGAAAATCGCAGTATTTATAAGGGGCAAACCCTAATGTTTGGGCAAAAATTTCACTGTTCTTTCTCCTTGCAGCGAGAGTGCTCCTTTTCCCTGCGGCGCCTTTTCCTTGCGGCGACATTTCACTGTTTTCCTTGCGGCGACATTTCACTGTTCTTCACCTTTCGGTTTTTGGTTTAATTTTAAATATATTCCTTAAAACGATCGGATAAATAATTAATTTTATTCGGTTTACAGTTTGGTTCGGTTTGGTTTTGAAAATCGACGGTTTTCAAAACCGAAAATCGCGTATTTATAAGGGGCAAACCCTAATGTTTGGGCAAAAATTTTTTCTTTTATGCAAGGGCTCCTTTTTACCTTTTTTGGGCGACATTTCCTTTATTTCTTCTCTTTTCTTCCTCTTCTTCTTCTTCTTCTTCTTCTTCTTCTTCTTCTTCTTCTTCTTCTTCTTCTTCCTCTTCTTCTTCTTCTTCTTCTTCTTCTTCTTCTTCTTCTTCTTCTTCTTCTTCTTCTTCTTCTTCTTCTTCTTCTTCTTCTTCTTCTTCTTCTTCTTCTTCTTCTTCTTCTTCTTCTTCTTCTTCTTCTTCTTCTTCTTCTTCTTCTTCTTCTTCTTCTTCTTCTTCTTCTTCTTCTTCTTCTTCTTCTTCTTCTTCTTCTTCTTCTTCTTCTTCTTCTTCTTCTTCTTCTTCTTCTTCTTCTTCTTCTTCTTCTTCTTCTTCTTCTTCTTCTTCTTCTTCTTCTTCTTCTTCTTCTTCTTCTTCTTCTTCTTCTTCTTCTTCTTCTTCTTCTTCTTCTTCTTCTTCTTCTTCTTCTTCTTCTTCTTCTTCTTCTTCTTCTTCTTCTTCTTCTTCTTCTTCTTCTTCTTCTTCTTCTTCTTCTTCTTCTTCTTCTTCTTCTTCTTCTTCTTCTTCTTCTTCTTCTTCTTCTTCTTCTTCTTCTTCTTCTTCTTCTTCTTCTTCTTCTTCTTCTTCTTCTTCTTCTTCTTCTTCTTCTTCTTCTTCTTCTTCTTCTTCTTCTTCTTCTTCTTCTTCTTCTTCTTCTTCTTCTTCTTCTTCTTCTTCTTCTTCTTCTTCTTCTTCTTCTTCTTCTTCTTCTTCTTCTTCTTCTTCTTCTTCTTCTTCTTCTTCTTCTTCTTCTTCTTCTTCTTCTTCTTCTTCTTCTTCTTCTTCTTCTTCTTCTTCTTCTTCTTCTTCTTCTTCTTCTTCTTCTTCTTCTTCTTCTTCTTCTTCTTCTTCTTCTTCTTCTTCTTCTTCTTCTTCTTCTTCTTCTTCTTCTTCTTCTTCTTCTTCTTCTTCTTCTTCTTCTTCTTCTTCTTCTTCTTCTTCTTCTTCTTCTTCTTCTTCTTCTTCTTCTTCTTCTTCTTCTTCTTCTTCTTCTTCTTCTTCTTCTTCTTCTTCTTCTTCTTCTTCTTCTTCTTCTTCTTCTTCTTCTTCTTCTTCTTCTTCTTCTTCTTCTTCTTCTTCTTCTTCTTCTTCTTCTTCTTCTTCTTCTTCTTCTTCTTCTTCTTCTTCTTCTTCTTCTTCTTCTTCTTCTTCTTCTTCTTCTTCTTCTTCTTCTTCTTCTTCTTCTTCTTCTTCTTCTTCTTCTTTCTTCTTCTTCTTCTTCTTCTTCTTCTTCGATCGGCGCACACCCACTCTGAACAAGAATGGGCCTTCGCTCTATTGGGCCGAGCTCTGGGTCGGAGGAAGGGCACAATCTACCTCCAACAAAACAGAATTTTGGCAAACTCGGTTTCTGATTAAAATCAATCGGATTATCTTTAATTTTAATTTAGTAATCAGTTCGGTTCAGCTATTAACAAGTTGATGGGTTTTACTAAAAGCAACCAAAATCTACCAAAATTGCTGTACCAAAATACTGATTCAACCTAAATAATTTTTCAAAATACCGATTAAACTGAGCATGTAAGTTTTTATCTATTTAATAATATTATCTATTCAAAATAGAAATAATTTAAATTTATTTGTATAAATTTAATTTTATTGTATATTTTATTTGTTTAATCAATATCAAATTTTTTAAATAATTTTAAATAAAAATTAAATTATATATGTGTTTAATTTATATTTACTAAATAAGTAACTAGTTATAATATATGAATTATTTTTTTCGGTGTATGGCATAGATATAAATGTAGTTGGACGTTATGTTTAGAGAGTGATATTCTTTGTTAAAATCTTGATGAGAATATATTCAAGATCATGTATCTTTATGATTATGTAAGAATATTTATATTCTTGTATGTGACCTATGTGTCTTTTGGTTTAATTATACGGATCAAGTTTATATTAATATTCATAATTCTAATATATAAAAGACGATACTGTGATGAATCGGTTTCGGTTAACGATATTAGAATTTGGGTGTATTGATAACCCTCCTCCCTTATCTTATCATATTTAATAAGTAACTTTCTCTAATATTTAAATACATTTATATATAATGCATTAGTAGTTAATAAAAGAATAATTATAACTACGTATGGATAATGTTATATATATATGGTGGTTATTAAAAGGGTGATTATTTTCTAATGGTTATAAAACCATCATAACTCTTCAAAAATGAAAGAGTGTGTCGTGTGGGTTTATGGTTTTTTTAGAGAGAGAAAATATGCACAATTAAAGAGAGAAAGTTATTATTGATTCTTAATTCATCAAAAGAATCATAAAAGAAGAGATTAAAGAAGAGATCAAAGGGAGGAGAAAAATCAATCTAATTCTTCATGGATCAAGGTTAGTGTTTTTTTCTTCTTCTACAATATTAGGTTGAATTAAATCAAATCTAGATGTTCTTGGGATTAAGATTTCATAATCAAAATCATAGAAAATAAATTAACAATTGGTATCAGAGCAAACTAGATTTGTTTAATTCAACATAAAATTAATGACTGATGTTCATGATGAAAATCATGTGAATTAATTTTTGGTGTTAGGTTTCGTTTGTTAATGTTATAAAAATCCTATGTTAGATTGGTAATAACATTAAGAACCCTAATTAAAAGCATCTTTAAAAGAAATAATAATAATTATGGTTACATATTATTGTGAATTAATATGCGTTATGAATTACGTAACGGTTATGGGATTCACATGAAAAGGTACAATTAATGATAATGATATTGTAACAAAATTATTATAAAAAATAAATAAATAGGTGCATATTATGAATCGATTTTCTCTCATGAATCATAATAAATGACATTTATTGATTAAGATAAAAATCATAAAGTATGTGCAGTAATATATATATATATATATATATATATATATATATATATATATTTGATTAAATAAATTTGCTTATGTATATAAAAAAAAAAATTTATATATATAAGTGTACAATAAAGTTTCTGCTGATTTAATAGAAATGGTTAATTGTATTTTGAAATGTTAATACAATATAAAGATATTTTATCTATTAAATTTTTAATGTTTATATTTTATATAACATGTTAGTCACCAAAGTGGCTTTGTTATAATATATATAAATATTAAAAATAGTAAAGTTTATCAATTGATTATGATTAAAGTGATGTTATAAATGACATTAAAGTTTTAATTGGTCAATTGTTTTAATATCTATATTCTAGGAGATTACCCAAAGATAGATCATATGATATAGTTATTAATATGAAAAGAATTAATCATTTCACTATAGTCGATATTATGCATACCCAAAGGTAGCATAATTATTTGATTTTATGTGATATGATTAATTATTAAAGAATAAATTTAACATTGCTAAAAGTGTTTGTATTTAAAGTATTACCCAAAGGTTACTTGAATACATGTTTTATAAGTTTATGATTAGGTATTTGAATCTATAATAAAGTCTCAAAGTAATAATAAGTAAGTATGTATAAATGTTTTGCACCTTCATCAAATTTGTATGCATCCGCTAATTATGTCGTAAAGTTTAATGGGCTCAATTATGGAGAGTGGTCAGAACATATCCGGTTCACACTAGGTATTATGGCACTCGACCTTGCAATCCTTACAGATGAGGAACCCTCAGCCATTACAGATGATAGCTCCCAAACTGAAAAGGCTCGGTATGAGACTTGGGAGCGATCTAACAGGCTGAGTTTGAACCTTATGGGGATGACGATGGCAGAAAGTATTAAGCCATCTATGCCTAAGACAGAGAAAGCAAGGGAATTCATACAGAAAATTAAGGAGTGTTCACAATCGGATTTGGCTGATAAGTCGATTGTAGGAAGTCTAATGAGTGAGCTAACTACAAAAAAGTTTGACTGGTCTCAACCAATCCATAATCATGTCACGCACACGTCTAACTTGGCAGCAAAGTTAACATCCATGGGAATGGAGGTTCATGAACAGTTTTTGGTCCAATTCATTATGAACTCCCTACCTTTTGAATTTAGCCAATTCCAGGTGAACTACAACACCATTAAAGATAAATGGAATTTTAAAGAACTAAAGGCTATGTTGGTTCAAGAGGAAGGGAGATTAAAGAAAATGAAGGACCAAGTTGCGAATCTCGTAGATCTTGGAAGTTCTAGCAGCTATAAGGCAAAACCGAGTAAAAAGGACAAAAGGAAGGATAAAGCTTTTGTGAAAGGACCTGAAAGCAAAATCCATAAAGAGATGAAATGTTTCTTTTGCAAGAAAACGGGACATTTCAAGAAAGATTGTCTAAAACGAAAGGCATGGTTCGACAAGAAAGGTAAACATCATAGTTTTGTTTGCTCTGAATTGAACCTTATAGAAATGCCTAATAATACTTGGTGGTTAGATTCTGGTGCTACTACTCATGTGTCTCATATTAAACAGGGATTCAGTTCGATCCAGCCCATAAGAGGAACTGAACAATACTTGTTCATGGGGAACAGGATGAAGGCACGAATTGAAGGCATTGGGACTTATAGATTGATTTTAGACACTCGATATCATGTAGATCTTGAAGGATGTCTCTATGTACCTGAATGTGCTAGAAATCTTGTTTCCGTTAGTAGACTGGATTAATTAGGATTTGTTTTTAAGATTGGACATGGTGTTTTCTCTTTGTACTGAAATGATTACTTTTATGGTAGTGGTACTTTGTTTGATTCACTTTATAAATTCAATCTTGATGCAAAATTTTCCGAATCTCTATTTAATATTGAAAGTCGAGGCATTAAACGTAGTGCATCAAATGAAAATTCTGCTTTATTGTGGCATCAAATATTAGGTCATATTTCCAAAGAAAGAATTGAGGTTGGTAAAGAATGAAATTCTTCCTGCATTGGATTTTGGTGATCTAAATGTATGTGTAGATTGCATTAAAGGAAAGCAGACTAAACATATAACAAAGAAATCAGCCACAAGAAGCACTCAGCTTATTGAGTTAATACATACCGATATTTGTGGCCCTTTAGATGCTCCTTCTTGGAGTGGTGAAAAATACTTTATCACCTTCATCGATGATTACTCACGTTATGGATATACATATTTATTGCATGAAAAGTCCAAATCTGTGAATGTCCTAGAGGTGTTCATTGACGAGGTGGAAAAGCAGTTAGATAAAAAGGTAAAAGTTGTGAGATCTGATAGAGGTGGTGAGTTTTATGGAAAATTCAACCAAAATGGACAATGTCCAGGTCCATTTGCAAAGTTACTTGAAAGTAAAGGTATTTGTGCATAATATACAATGCCTGGTACTCCTCAGCAGAATGGTGTAGCTGAGAGGCGGAATCGTACTTTAATGGATATGGTTAGGAGCATGTTAAGTAATTGCTCTTTATCCTCTTTGTTGTGGGTATATGCATTAAAAACTGCAACGTATTTGCTGAACCGAGTTCCTAGCAAGGCTGTTCCTAAGACCCCTTATGAACTGTGGACGGGAAGGAAACCTAGTTTAAGACATCTACGTGTTTGGGGTTGTCCAGTAGAAGTAAGGTTGTATAACCCACATGAAAAGAAACTTGATTTTAGGACTATCAGTGGATTTTTCATTGGTTATCCTGAAAAATCAAAGGGGTATATATTTTATTGTCCTAACCATAGTACGAGAATAGTGGAGACCGGTAATGCTAGGTTCATTGAAAATGGTGAAACTAGTGGGAGTGGTGAACCACGAAAAGTGGACATTCAAGAAGTCCATGTTGATGTTCCTTCACCTATCGTTGCACCTGAGGTTGTTGTTCTTATTGTTCCATCACAGTTAAATGACGCAATAGAACAACATAATGATGTGTTAACCCCACTAGTAGAAAATACAATTAATAAACCGGTTACAATTCAAGAAGAGAATAGTATACCACAATAACCATTAAGGCGATCTGGAAGAGAAAGAAGATCTGCTATTTCAAATGACTATGTGGTTTATGCTATTGAAAGTGAATGTGACTTAAGCATTGATGAAGATCCGTGCTCATTTCAAAAAGCCATGAAAAGTGACAATTCTGAAAAATGGTTAATTGCCTCGAAAGAAGAAATAAAATCTATGGGTGATAACAATGTATGGGACTTAGTAGAGTTACCTAACGGTTTCAAAACCATTGGTTCTAAATGGGTCTTTAAGACCAAACGCGACTCGAAAGGTAACATTGAAAGATACAAAGCTCGTCTTGTTGCTAAAGGTTTCACCCAAAAAGATGGTATTGACTATAAAGAGACCTTCTCTCCGGTTTCAAAGAAGGATTCTCTAAGAATTGTTTTGGCTTTGGGCTCATTATGATCTAGAGCTTCACCAGATGGATGTGAAAACCGCCTTTCTAAATGGAGAGCTTGAGGAAGAAGTATATATGGACCAACCTGAAGGTTTCGTGGTCACAGGAAAAGAACATATGGTATGTAAGCTGAGAAAGTCGATATATGGACTAAAACAAGCTTCTAGACAATGGTATTTAAAATTTAATGATATCATCTTGTCATACGGTTTTGTATAAGTCATCGTTGATCGATGTATCTACATTAAAGTTAGTGGGAGCAAGTTTGGGGTTTTAGTCTTATATGTTGATGATATTTTGCTTGGTGCAAACGACATGGACATGTTACATGATATAAAGAAGTATCTCTCTAAGAACTTTGAAATGAAAGATATGGGTGAGGCATCATATGTGATCGGAATAGAAATATTTCGAGATAGAGCACAAGGATTGTTAAGATTGTCTCAAAAAGGATATATCAATAAGATTTTAGAGATCTAAATTTAAATTTTGGATTACATTTTGCGACCCAAATCGACAAATATTTGTCATTTTGCGACTACAGGAAAAATGCACTCGCAAATCAGTCACAAATATTTGTGACTGTTTTGCGACTACAGGAGAATAGCAGTCGCAAATCAGTCACAAATATTTGTGACTGTTTTGTGACTACAGGTGAACCGCAGTTGCAAAGGAGTCGCAAATCGGTGGCAAAAATTGCGACTGATTTAAGACTAATTTGCGACTACACTGTAATTAGATTTAAAAAAAAAATATAAATATATTTTTTATTTTTATTATTGAAATAATATATTAATAATTTAAAAAAATATATATAAAAATTTAGAAAATTAATTTCTAAAATAATATTTAAAAATTAATTTGAAATAATATATTAATAATTTAAAAAATATATATATAAAAATTTTTAAAATAATATTTAAAAATTAAAATTTCAATAAAAATGAAGAAAATTAATTTCAATAATAAAAATAATTATTTGAAATTAGAAATATTAATAAAATAATTTAGATTAACTATTAATATAATTGGTTTAAAATATTATTATAATATTTATTAGAATATTTATTAATTTTTATTAATAAATTAAAAATTTTATAATAATAAATGAAAAATATGTAAACTAAATATTGAATTAAAAAATATACAAATTTAAAATTTAACATTTATTATACAAAATTTTTAAATACATAAAAACAAATTCTAATTGTCCGGTGGCGGAAATTGGAAATCTGATGGCGAAAATGGGGTGGTTGGCGGAGCCGTCGATGGTTCCCCTGTGCAATCGTTATCCCGCAATAAGGAGGCGAATGCGGGATCCGTCCGTTGGATATATCCGAGGAGCATCTCCAAGCTCGAGATCTTCTTCTGGTTTTCTCTGTTCAACTCTTCAATCTTCTCATATTTTTCCTTCATCTCCGCGTTTTGTGCTTTAATCAACGCGTTTTTTTCTTGAAGAATAACGTACTCGGGTGAATGGGTTTGTACCCCACTACTTCTACCCGTAGACTGTACGCCGTTGAGGCTACCGAGTCCATAAAGACGGCCTCGTTCATCAGGAACAGATGACTATAAAATTACGAAAACGTAAATTATATAATCAAAGTTATTATTTTGTAATTAGGAAAATATATAAAAAGGAAAAAGTTTGAAAATTTTTTTTACCTGTAAGAAGATCTCATTCTTGTGTGCTTGAGTGAGCTCAATTGGACGGGAGGTTCCATCGGATGTTTCTGTTGGATCGACCTCCACGATCGCCATCTTCTCTTTGATGTTTCGTTCGTATGTTTCACAGATTTGTTTTGCTTTCAAATCTACATACGAACCATCCGGTCTTGTGTGAGTCTTTATAAAGACCTCACCTATTGAGACTGGTCGTCCCAAATTATGTTCCTCCACAGATTTTAAAATATTAATTAATTATGAGAAAACATAATAATATGAAAAAAAAAAATTTTACTTACCATTTCGTGCTGGACCTGAATGTAGGATTTTTGGCCCGATAAATGTTTATGTGGGCCAAGACCGTCCCGAGCGGAGTTGTGGTTATGAGAGGATTTCGTACTCCTCTCGGTAGATGTTTCGGTTGCCCAATATGCTGTCATAATATTGTACAAACTTGGGGAAATCCATCTGGGACGTTTTCCGGTTGTATGAACCGTGCTCACCATCCCTTTCATCCGCCTTACGCAGACGGCCTCGAACTCTTTTCGTACCACCGAGGTGATCAAAGGATCCCAGGTGTACGATTGCTTGAAATTAAGTTAAAAAATATTAGTATATATTTTTTATATTTTATTAAAAATTTACACAATATAAAAAAAAAATACATACCGCAAATTCTATAAAATATTTCTCCTGCCTCTCAGGAGGTACGACGGTCCAACTGTAGTACGGACCGTCAAACTTATTTTTCAAAATTTTTGCGATTTGACGAGTAATAGACCCGTTATCGCGGTCAAATCTAATATTTATTACAAAAATGTAAAATTATATTAATATAATTTAAATTTTAATAAATATTTATTAAAAAATTAGCTTGTAATAAACATACTTACCAAGTTGTATTCGGAGCCGCATCTGGAGAAAGCACAGTCAAATACTGTTCGCGGCCCGGAGTTTGTAACAAACTATCAAGACTGATAGTTTGTTAATCCGTTCCCGTTTCGCAATCGGGAATTTGGTCGTCCTCATGTTCATCCGATTCCTGAAACCGTGGAGGTGTTTGGGTTTTAGGAACGGCATGAGGAACAAAATTGTATTGCGGAGGGAGCCGCGATGCTGCTCTATTAGCGGATGGTAAAGGGTTCGAGGAGGCCGAAGAGGTTCCTCAGCTGGAAGACGATCCGAAAGATCGTCTTCCACGACCTCTAAACGACCTATCACCACTTGCTATTTCTAGAAATTTTGTTTTGTTAAAGTGTTTAGGGAGTGTTTTGAGAGAGTTTTGTAATGCGACTGATTTGCGACCACAATTACATTCATCGAATCTGTAAATGTGGTCGCAAATCAGTCGCAAATTTGTGACTGATTTGCGACTACCAGTTAATTTTTGGGAGTTTGAAAGTTTTCGATTTTGTCAAAGTCCCACCAAACTAAATGTAGTCGCAAATCAGTCACAAATTTGCGACTGATTTGCGACTGATTTGCGACTGATTTGTGACTACATAAGCATTTCCGACTGATTTGCGACTGCACATCAAATGTTTAGAGTGTAGTCGCAAATCAGTCGCAAATTTGCCACCACTTTACGACTACATTTAAGGTTTTTGACTGAAATGCGACCACATTGCCAATGCAGTTGCAAAGTGGTGGCAAATCAATCGCAAATAATACCCTAAACCCTAAATTTTGAGATTTTGAGGAATGCATATAATTCTATAAGATTGAGTCATTGATTATAAGTTATAAAAATTTCAATTACTATGAAAATAATAACATTTCCCAAATTTTCAAATAACTTACCTAAATCCTTAACAAATTTACTTAACCTTATACTTCTTATATACATTCTAAATGTTATCTAAATATGAAATCATTAAAAATATGGTTTTCAATATATGTTATCACTTCTAATGGTTAGTAGTCTTATAGAATAGAAATACAAGTTTTAAATGTGGAAAATACTTAGGGAAAATGTGAATTAACCATATGTGGTGGCAAATCAGTCGCTAATTAGCGACTGATTTGCGACTGCGCATCAAAGTTTTTGAATGTAGTCGCGAATCAGTCGCTAATTAGCCACCACTTTGCGACTACATTAAATTTTTGTGACTGAAATGCGACCACATTGCCAATGCAGTTGCAAAGTGGTGGCAAATCAGTCGCAAATAATACCCTAAACCCTAAATTTTGAGATTTTGAGGAATGCATATAATTATATAAGATTGAGTCATTGATTATAAGTTATAAAAATTTCAATTACTATGAAAACAATAACATTTCCCAAATTTTCAAATAACTTACCTAAATCCTTAACAAATTTACTTAACCTTATATTTCTTATATACATTCTAAATGTTATCTAAATATGAAATCATTAAAAATATGGTTTTCAATATATGTTATCACTTCTAATGGTTAGTAGTCTTATAGAATAGAAATACAAGTTTTAAATGTGGAAAATACTTAGGGCAAATGTAAATTTACCATCTGTGGTCGCAAATCAGTCGCACATTTGCGACTGATTTGCGACTGCACATCAAATTTTTAGAATGTGGTCGCAAATCAGTCGTGAATTTGCGACTAATTTGCGACTACATCAAATTTTTGTGACTCAAATGCGACCACATTGCCAATGCAGTTGCAAAGTGGTGGCAAATCAGTCTCAATTACTTAAAAAATCTATATTTATATGGATATTGGTAATACATTAAATTATATGAAAATCATATGTACAAAATACATAGCATAACTATATTTATTACATTTCTTCGTTTTCGTCATCATCTGAAGATGAAATATTACATTGAAATTCATCTTCTAGTTCTGCATCTCCGACATCGAAATCAATTTCTTCAGTATGGTTAACTGTATCGACCAACCGATCTACCTCTATCTCTTGAACATGCATTACGTCTTCATCATTTTCTTGTTGCAAAAGGCCAATCTCGTCTTTGTTTTTGTATTTCCCCAAAATGTTAGATCTTGGATTAACTTTCAAAACATTGAGCCATGTTTGTTTTGATGATGATTTCGTGTGTGGATAGGGAATATAACAAACTTGATCTGCTTGAGATGTTGATACATCGTACGTTTTGAAATATAAATTAGTTATAAATTTGTAAGAAAAAATATATATTAAATTATTACCGAATACGTACGTACCGAGAATAAATGGTTCGTATTTGTAGTATTTCCCCGATGATAAGACATCAACGACACCATTTTCCAACTTCTGAGTACCTCTCGAGGGCGTAGGATCGTACCATTCACATTTAAAAGCGTGATCTTCAAATTTAGGAGTCCGACATACTCAAGTTGAATGATATCTGTTAAAATACCATAGAAATCAGCTTCATCAGATGCATCTGAGTAATTGTCCCCCTTCACACAAATACCGTAGTTACATGTCTTTCTTCTATGTCCATGTTTCTTCGTGTGGAACATATAACCTCTTGTAAAATACATCGGCCAAGTGGATGCTTTATTCATCGGACCTTGAACTAATTCTTGAGCCCATATAGGAAAGACACGTGAATCTGTGGAACTGCATGAATTGACCTTTAATCATATATCAAAAATTAAACTTAATTAGTATTTACAAATTAATAAATAAAATAATATATATATATATGTCAAATAATTAATTAAACATACATAATCTCTAACCCATATGTGGAACTCTTCCTCTCTTTTAGATGAAATGTCATCTTCCGAAAGATATGGATACGTACATCGAATATGATCTTCAAACATGCTAGAACAATAAATATTGAAAATTAAATATTGAAAATTAATATATATTTCTTAATACAATGAACTGAAATGTAATAAATACAATTAATTGTTTTCATATACGTACCTCTCTAGTGGCCGAAAATATTCACAATTCCGTAATACATATGCATGTGCATATTTATATTCTTTTTCGGAGAGCCATATTTCTTTACATTTACCATTTGGACGACCCATGTGCATAAATATATCCGGTACTCTGGGATCTGGATATACAGGCACGTCACCTTCATCGAATCTTGTAGACCTGTACATATATATATATATGGTTTTTATATATTATATATATTACTTATATATTATATAATAAAATAATTAATTCATAAACGTCATAACATGGTTACCTGTTTTTCGTGCGAATGTGTTCAGCAAAGTAATGTTCTGAGAAGTAAGATATCTCATCATTCACATATGATTCAACAATCGACCCTGCAGCATAACGTTTGTTCTTCGCCTTGCTCTTTAGTTTTTTAAAAAACCTTTCAAATGGATACATCCACCTATATTGCACATGTCCACCAAGTTCAGCTTCGTATGGTAGATGTACAGGAAGATGCTCCATGACGTCGAAAAATGAAGGCGGAAAGATCTTTTCCAAATTGCACTAAATTATGACTATATTTTCCTTCAGAATTTGGACACGGTTTTTTTGTAATGATCTGGAGCATAAATCATGGAAAAATCCTCCAATCCCTATACCATCGACAATGAATTAGTTCAGGCAATTATTATTAATTTACGTATTTCCAATTACAAATATAGTTATTACTATATTTACCTGATAATGCTAGATGAACGTTCCGTGGTAAAAGTTCTACAAATATGAAAGGGAGAAGTCTTTCCATAAAAACATGGCAGTCATGGCTTTTCATGCCCGAAAACTTTAGTCCATCCATATCCACACAATTTGCTAAATCTGCCGCATAGCCGTCCGGAAATTTGACATCATTTTTATACATTCCAATAACCGTTCTTTCGCTTTTTGGGTCAATCGAAATATAGGGAATGGAGCATTACCCCGACCATCCACGTGCAACTCTTTTCGAGAGCAAAACTTCGCAATATCCAACCTTGACTTCACTGTATCTTTTGATTTCTCTTTTACATTCATAATAGTATTAATGATGTTATCGAAGAAATTCTTCTCTATATGCATCACATCAAGATTATGTTGAAGGTTAAGATCTGTCCAGTATGGCAACTCCCAAAATATACTTTCTTTGTGCCAATTATGCCAGCTGCCATAACCTTCTTCTTTACTTTCATGACCGTTTCCACCGCACTCAGATGTTCTTAAAGGATTGACAGTTTTTATTCGCTCGTACAAAACTTGTTCACCTGTCAATGATTGTGGAGGACAGTCATTCAAAGCGTGCTTCCCTTTTAAAAAATTTGTTTTATTTTTTCCGTAACGGGTGACCATTAGGAAGAAACCTTCGATGACAATCAAACCAACACGTCTTTCTCCCATTTGGTAATTGAAATGCCTTCGTATCATCCATACAAATTGGACAGGCCAGCCTTCCATGTGTTGTCCATCCTGATAACATTCCATAAGCGGGAAAGTCGCTTATCGTCCAAAGTAACACAGCTTTTAGATTGAAATTTTGGTTCAGCGATACATCGTATGCATCAACTCCGATAGACCATAATTATTTCAACTCATCAATCAAAGGTCGTAGGAATATGTCCAGACTAGCACACGATTGATTTGGCCCCGAATTTAAAATAGTTAGAAACAAATACTCTTTCTTCATACACATCTCCGGTGGCAAATTATATGGAGTGATAATCACCGGCCATAATGAATGATTACGAGACATCCCAAATGGGTTGAACCCATCAGTACATAAGCCAAGATAAACATTTTGAGATTCAGCAGCAAATCTAGGATGTAAATATTGAAAATTTTTCCACTCTACAGCATCAGATGGATGACTCATTTCTCCGTCTTCTGCTTCATGCTCTACGTGCCACCTCATTGCCTCTGCGGTTTTCTCGCTTTGATACATTCTTTTAAGTCTATCACCTATAGGTAAATACCACATACGACTGAAAGGTATTCTCGTCCTGCCCTCGCTTGGCTTATACCAGGGGGAATCGCAAAATTTGCATTTTTCCCATTTCTCATCTTCTTTCCAGAATATCATACAATTTTTAACACACACGTCAATTGTATAAAACGGGAGGCCTAAATTTCGCATCAATTTTTTGGTTTTATAATATGAACCCGTCGCCTGATTTTCGTCGGGTAAATATTCTGTAAATAGCTCCGCCCAAGAATCCATACATTTTTCTGGTAAATTAAAATCAGATTTGATGTTCATAAACCTAGCAGCTAAAGATAATTGTGAGTGCCCTTCATGACAACCATCATACAATGGATTTTTTGCAGCTTCTAACATGTTGTAAAACTTTTCTGCTTCTTCATTAGGCCGTTCTTCTTCATAATTATAATTATAATTTTCTTCGTTCTGATTATAGTACTGCTGCTGATCATCACTCGTTGTCTCACGAAATGCATCCGTCACCATTTCAACATATCTATTACCGGATATACCAACTGTTTCATCACTACTACAATCACGTCCCTGATTTCTTGGTACATCACCCCGACTAGTACTACTCGTCTCTAACTGAACATTCAGCTCTTCTCCATGTTTATACCAAATATAATAATTTGGCATAAACCCTCGACTATATAGATGACTCCATATTTTTTGTCCCGGAATAAATTTATCATTTTTGCAATTAATACAAGGACAGAAAAACTTACCTCCACTACTTTGAGCTATAGGTTGACTACTTGCAAAATTCATGAACTGCTCCATGCCTTGTGCAAATTCCGCTGAGATATTTCTTGTTTCATTATCTATTCTTCTGTACATCCAATCTCTCGAATTGTTATAATTTCCCCACATGTTTTACAAAAATTTTTACTTTTGCTTTCGCAAATGAGAGAATGGGATAATGCATATATATACAACATTTTGCGACTACTTTGCGACTACTTTGCCACTGATTTGCCACTATTTTGCGACTACACCTATGTAGTCGCTTAAATGTCGTTATACCTAACTCGCACATGTTTTTTATGCTGGTACTTTGCCACCATTTTGTATTTGAAAATTACATACGTATGTAATCATTGCTATTCATTATTAGCGACCATAATTCCATTATCTAATTTTATTTTGCATGATTACTACTACAATTGGTTGCATATGCACTGATTTTTTTTATTATATTTGCAAATTATGTAATTATCAAATCAAATAGTTACTATTTTACATATATAATAAATTATAATAATTCTTTTATTTTGTAGGTTACTACATGTCCTTCTAGGGGCATAACGTTTCCCACGTGGTTAGTTGAGTTGGTGAGTGGTCCTACATTTACTGCAAAATCTTATCCAATGTACTGCACTCGTGGTTATGCTTTTAAGAGTCATCGCGAAGGAAACTCACAAACAACTTGTAATTATGGTGTATCATCTCAATCGAGAGAAATTGTATACAATGGTATTCTTCGTGAAATATTAGAAGTTCACTATCCAGGAATGATTGATTTGAGGTGTATTGTGTTCTATTGTGACTGGTATGACCCTATCATGGGTCAACGTGAAGACGAATTCGGTGTTACATCTGTCCACTCTCGTAAGCGACATCGAAAATATGATCCTTTTATACTTGCATCACAAGCGGACCAGGTTTGTTACATTCGATATCCTCGTGTGAGAAACAAGCAAGATCCTTGGATTACAGTGACCTCAATACATCCTAGAGGAATGGTATGTGGTATTACCGAACAAGAGCCTATGCAACAAAGCACAATTGGTAACTTAGGTTCCATAGACACTTCTCTTGAAGTTAACCTTGTTGTTGATGATACCACGAACGAAGATTACAACGTGTTTCAAGATTCAGAAGAAGAGATTGGCGAGTTTGACGACCAAAATTCAGCTAATTCAGAATATTCATCAGATTCAGATTAAATTTGTGATTTTGTTTTGATATTTATGATTTTAATTTTAAATATTGTAAATAAATATTTATGATTTTATTTTTAAATCTATGTGCACAAACATTTCACAATATTATAATTAAAAGTGCTTTTTTAAAAATAAATTTATATATATATTTTGTAACTTTTTAAATTAAATAGTTTTTTGAAATATTGATTAACATTACCGACGGCTTCCCGACGGCTTTAGTATTTCCGTCGGGAAGCCGTCGACAATTTTATAATTAAAATCATTTTTTTGAATATTTACTATACTGCCCGACGCATTTCCGACGGCCATCGGAAATCGTTTGCAACGTGGGCAGACCACGTGTCAATCATGCACGGCGTTATAAAAAATCGACGGATTTCCGAAATTTAAGCGGTAAACGAAATTAAAAACGCGGGGTTTCACAAAAATTAATTGAGTTGCCGACGATTCCGATGGAATCGTCCGTCGGAAATATCGATTATAACCTACGACTTCTTCTTCTCCTCTCTCTCTCGCCGTTTCGCATTACCCTCAAATTTCCTCCTCGTCGCCGTTAACAAATCGCCGATTCCTCCTCCTCGCCGTTGCTCCTCGCCGCCGTTTTTCTCCTCGTCGCCGCCTATTCGCGTCCATGTAAGTTTTTGGTAACTGTGTAGGTTTTGATTTCCCTACACAGTTAATTAAAGTATGTAATTCAGACGATTTCAGAATTTAAGTATTCCTACACAGTTAATTAAGGTTTGGAGATATTGTTAGGAATTAATTCTCTAGTTGAATTGCATGGGTTTCTTCGTTGTCGTTGGAATATATTTTTGATATGTGACCCAAAGATCACGAGCATTGCATTGAGTTTTAGGAATATAGTTAAGAATAGATTTTGATATGGTACTGTAGATCCACATTTTGATAGTGTTAGAAGTTATTGTCTTTCAATACTGTAGGGATATAAGTGACGTTGAGATGTACGTTGATAGTTAAGTAGTGGAAATGAGTTTCAAATATAGTACAACATCCATCCTAGTTCTTTTGGTTCATGTCGAGGATGATGGAGATGTGGACAGTAATTTATACGTCGTGAAGAAAGAGATAACTCATAATATATTAAATAGAAATACAATAACATCTCAACTGATTTATTATTTATGCGAAACTATCAAACTTATATTTCATTTGCAAATATATATATTATATATATAGTTTATTACACTGTTTTTTTAAACCAACTTTTATTTAAATATTATTAAAATTACTTTTTTATAAAAATATTATAAATATTAAAAAATTATAGGTCGTATCAAGATTACCAAAGACGTGGTGAGTCATCGACTCCGAGTTTTATACCAACTCAAGTTCCAGAATCTGCAAATGATTCTTTCCGACCAATGACAATTGAAGAATTGGTTCAGCAGCCTGGTCGTGAACTTCTCACATTTCTCGATCCGAGACGTCAAGGAAACTCGACATGGTAAATTAAATTTTCTATAATTATATTTAAAATAATTATTTTAATACTATTGTAATAAAAATTCGTAGGTTTGGTATTTCAAACAATGGAATAAGCAAATCTATATTAAAGATGCTTCATTCTCTTTTGAATAAATCATATACCAAATTTCGAGATATTCCGTACGAAGAACGTCAGATTTGGTTCAGGACGTTTGCGGTACGTTATTTAAATTTTAAATATATAATTATTTTAAATATTTTTTAATAATAATTTTTTAGTAATATATATTAAAATTTCGCAGCAAGAATTTACATGGGATCCCATGAACACAAAATTGGTGGAAGACGCTTTCGAAAAAGAGGCTGCAATACAATTTTCCCGCCACATGAACGAATGGAAACAAAAATGGAAAAAGGGAAAAGATAAACCAAGAGGGTTGAATGAGTCGGTTTGGAACGACTTTATTCGTTATTGGGAATCTTCCACCGCTGAGGTTATCTCGAAAACTAATTCGGGAAACCGGAAGAGCGACCGAGGAGGCAAAGGCATTTATATTCACAATGCCGGATCGACTAGTTTTCTCAGACGAGCCGATCAATTGGTAAATTAATTATTATATTAATTATTTATTATTATTTAAAAGTTTTTAAATTATTAATTTAGAATTTTTTTATTTTTAGGCACAAGAAATTGGAGCGCCTCCAGATCACTTGCAACTTCTCGAGGCCGTCCACACGAACAAAAAGACTGGTCGTATCCAAGATGGTCTCGTTAGTGAGATCATCGAAAAAGTAAAAAAGAAAAAAAGTGATATTCTAACCCAGCAATCTCAAGTTGGTTCTTCATCTCCGGTCGCTGAATTGCCACGTTCTGAGATTAACCGTCTCGTTCTTGATGTAAGTTTTTTTTTAAATATATAATTAATATTATAATAATTTTTATTAAATTTTTAATAATATTTCTTATTTTTACAGGAAGTACCATTTTCAAAGGGTCGTCATCCAGGACTCGGGAGAGTTGCAGATACTGGTGGCGCAACATCTGCAGTTAGAAACGAGGAAAATGAACAGTTAAAAGAAGAAATGGCGTCCATGAAAATAGAGATGAATAATCTCAAAAACTTTGTAGAAATGATAAAAAATAAATTGCCTGATGACTTTTTTTCTCCTCCTTCTCCTCCTGCTCCTCCTTTGTAATTTGTAATTTAAAATAAATGTTTACTAATATTAATATTTATAATATTATTTTTATTAATTGTATGATTATTTTTAATAATATTAATTTAAATATTAAAATAAAATTAAAAAATTAATTTTTTTAATATTTATATTTTTAAAATATTTAATTAAATAATTAAATAATTTAAAAATATAAATATTAAAAAAATAATTTTTTATTTTTTCAATTATTTCGTGTTTCCGACGGCTACTGTCGTCGGAAATTCCCGACGGAACAGGCCGTCGGAAATATGTTGCTACATCCCGACGGTTATAAACCGTCGGGAAATATCATCGGACAATATTTCCAACGGCACAAGTCATCGGAAAATGCCCTCGAAAATTCGTCGGCATTTTCCGATGTATCCGGACCATCGCAGATCTATCGGTTAATTCCGACGGAAGGATGTCATCGAACATCCGTCGGAATTTTCCGATGGCACAGTTAATCACTAATCCGTCGGAAATTATCGATACCTTCCCGACGGAAGCGCATTTCCGACGAAATAGTCCCGACGGACTATTTTCATCGGAAAGTAGTCGAGAAACCGTTTTACCGACATATTTCCGACGGATACAGCCGTTGGAAATACGCTGTTTTCTTGTAGTGTTTGTTCACTCACCCGATTTTCACAACTCACGTTTTCTCTTTTCTCTTCAGAAGCTTAATCTAAGTTTTTCATCATATAACTATTTATATCATTATATAAATTCTTAAATATTCCCACTTTTGTAATTAATGAATCTACAATATTCATTAAATATCAATTTTCTTATTATACAAATTTTTATACAATATCTCTAATATATTATTTGAGAAACTTTTTAATAAAGTAATTTTATCATGACGTGTTAATAACAAAAATGTCATGCTGGCGTGTCAACACCACTACGAGTTTTAGTTTAAATATATAAAAGAGTTTAAGTTACTAGAATAATTACAATACATGCCATTGATATTAATTTGGTTAGAGAATCAATATATTTTATTCAACTAACCAAAAAATAGTATTACATTTGGAAAAATAATAATTTTTATTTCTTTAAATTTTTAATACGTTAATTTATAAATAATTTCAAATAAATATAAATAGATTTAAGTTATTACATAATCTCTAATATATTATCTGAGAAAAAAATTAGAAAAATAATATTATTATCACGTGTTATTAATAGAAATATCATGTTTATTTTATTAAATTTCAAATAAATATATAAATAAGATTAATTTATTCAAATAATTATAATATATGTCATTGTTATTAATTTGGTTAGATTATTAATATATTTTATTAAACTAACCAAAAATACTATTAAATTCATTAAAAATAATTATTTTTTTCTTTCTTAATTTATGTATACAAAAATTAATGTTAAAAGTAATTTTAAATTAAAATTAAAATTATATAAATATTTAATTTATATTTACTAATAAAATATAATTTACGAATTTTTTCCGTGTGGTAGATATAAATCTAGTTTTTAATTATTCATCCACTTATAATATATCACGTCCCATCTCATTCCAATTACACATTACGTACCACGTCCACCTTAGCATTTATGTGTTCATAGATGCTAACTGCAATATGCATTTGAGTGGACTGAACGTATGTGTACTACAAAGAAACATAGCACTTTCTGGTTCTACAGCTGACAAGACAACCCCGAATTCCGAGTGTTGCAATGCTCTTGCCTTTGCAACACGCTTCTCATTGCGTCAAGGTCTCCTTCTCGCTGCAACATCATCCCTACTCTTTCATGCAGCTGATTATATATATGAACGTTATATCTATGTAAGATGAAACCATAACTGTTAAAACACTAATTAGTTGCTTTATATATATGTAGATTGTAATATATGTATCTAATAACCAGCTTATATATATACTAAGGTTTCGATTATAATATTATTTTCTAATAACAGGAGAAGCATGGAGGGAAGTCAAGGAGATGGGATATCTAAGAATTAAAACTCGAGAATCTGGTTTGTTGTTTTTCTTTTCTTTTTTTTTCGCTTTTCTTATTCGCTGTAAAACCATTGGGTTTTAATAATTAAACAATGAACAATATTGAACTCCATATTGTTAAATGAATTCTTCGAGCAGGTAACCAAAAAAAAACTTTAATCAATTAGTAAATTTACAAAGAAAAAATGTGCTAGTTGATCTGGGCACTAATCTTGACACATTGACCAGAGGGAGAAATTCGTTTTAAATTTGGAGAGCACATTTGTTAATGTGTCGATTTCGGTTCAGAATTCCTTTAAAAAAACTTGACACATTGAAAACATTTCACCATGCTATTAAATCCTTTTAATTTCTAACAAAATAATGGCTTCTAAATTTTTATGCATACATAAAATTATGGTTTTAAATTTCTCTATATATATATATATAAGTTGACCAAGTTTGAATCTATAATTTTAATTCACATATATCAATAAAGTAATTGTTTAGAAGGTTCATGGACGGCATATACAGACGTCCAGATTTTATGGTATATGCTCCTTTTAGTTCATAGAAAACAGTTCAGATGTTTAATAGTATATTTATATATTATTTGTTAAATTAGTATTTTATTTTTAGAAATAATATATTTTTAACCATATGGTGGTTGTGTAATGGTAAAAAGCTCATTGGACATGTATGGTATGGTGTAAACTTGCCTTTCCCTACATTCGTCTTCGACTAAAAACACTTTCACATCCGCTTGACCAATCAAAATAGTATCACATTTTAGATCTAAAGAGTATTTAATAACCCAAAACCTCTTAAGTTATAAAAAGATTACTTGTTTTTGATGTATTAAACTATAGATGAAAAAAAACAATATCTAAACATATCTGAACCTACAGTGCAACTATAAGGAGTGTGCGACTTAACAAAACTATTAGCGTGTGGAGATTGAACAGCTCGGCAGACAACACGAGCTCGGGCCAGGCGCTCCTCTCCCTCTGTCTTTATTTTATTAATTTATTTATATTTAATAAATATGGCCTTTTTTATGGCATGTCAATTCAACAAAGACTTTTTTACGATTTTAATATATTATTTCAAAAATATTTTTAAAAAAATGAATGAATCTTAATATATTATTAATAAAAATATAATTATAATATATATAATTGTTATTAATTTGGTTAAAAATTAATATATTTTATTAAATTAATTAAAAAATACTATTAAATTTATAAAAACAATTATTTTTATTTCCTTAATTTATATATATATATATATATAAATTAATATTAAAAATAATTTTAAATAAAATTTAAAATTATATAAATATCTAATTTTTGTTTATTAATAAATAATATTATATAATTTATTAATATTTTTTGAAATCTGATATAAATCTAGTTTTATTTTTATATTGGTTAATGCAGAGTCAAACTAGATTTTTTAGGCTTTTTAGCTCAAGGCTCTTTTTGAAAAAGTTGCCGTTTCTGTTTTCAACTTTCTTTCTAATTTGTCAAAATCTCGACGGAAAATGACAAAAGAAGAAACCAATTTGGTCAAATCGAAGCTTTTTTGTTCTTTTGGTACGAGTAAAATTAGGGTTTCATTTTTTTGTTTTTTTCCCTTTCTGAAAATATTATTCGGTGAAGTTGAATTTTAAGGTCAAAGCTTATAAGTTTTGGGCCCCTCTGAGTGATCTTTTAGGCAAAAGGCGGAGTCTTGAACAAAAAGGGAAAAGTTATATGATATAACAACAAAGGAGACACCTTTCTCTTTCTCTCTCTTGCTGATCTCACCTCTTACGACAAACTCAAGATGGAAACTTTTCTTGTCTGGTCATCAGAAAATCTTCTGGGTATTGTTTGAAAAAGTTCTGAACTTGATGACCTAGCGAAGTAAACGCTGACAAGAGCTTTCAGTTACTGTGATGATGAGTTTTGATTGTTTGAATAGTGGAAACAGTGACAATACAAATATATCGAGTCCTGCGGTATGTTCTTCTGTCCATTGGTGGCTTTGCCTTCTTTTTCACTCTATAACTTATATTATTCCCTTGTTTTTGTTGCAGAAAGGGAAAATGAATGGTGATCTTGATGTTGATATGTCGAGAGGAGATTTACATCCAAGTTTTCTGAGGAGGATTAGAGATGATGAGTTTGAGAGTAAATCAGGGAGCGATAGCTTTGATGCAATGTCTGGTGATGATCATGATAAACAAGAACAACCCCCTAAGAAGAAGAAGAAGACAAAGTACCATAGACACACTTCTTACCAGATTCAGGAGCTTGAATCGTAAGGAGATTCTGTTTCTGAAAACATCTAGCTTTCGGATATTTTCGGCTATATGTTTACTATTTTTTAGTGTAGATTCTTCAAAGAGTGTCCTCATCCCAATGAGAAGCAAAGGCTTGTACTTGGAAGCAAACTTGCTTTGGAGAGTAAGCAAATCAAGTTTTGGTTTCAAAACAGAAGAACCCAAATGAAGGTACTTGCTAATCTATGTTCATTGAGTATTGGAAAAGGTGTGATTCTTATGGAAAAGATGTGGGTTTTTTTTAACCAGACGCAGCTAGAGCGCCATGAGAATGCGTCTCTCAGGCAAGAAAATGAAAAGTTGCGAGTGGAAAACGGTTTCCTTAAAGAGGCAATGAGAGGTCCTATATGCAATAACTGTGGTGGAGCTGTTATACTTGGTGAGGTTTCATATGAGCAGCATCAACTTAGGATTGAGAATGCTAAGCTTAAGGAAGAGCTCGATAGGCTTTGTGCTTTATCAAACAGATTCATTGGCGGGTCTATTTCACTCGAGCAGCCTTCAAAGGGTGGGATTAGCTCACAGCAGTTGCCTATTAGACATGATTTCAGGAGTGGTACTTTGATGTGTGAGACCTCGATGGTTATGGATCTTGCCATGGAAGCTATGAATGAATTTGTTAAGTTAGCGGAGTTAGACAATCCTTTATGGATAAAATGCTCAAAGAGTGAGAAAGAATGGATGAATCAGGACGAGTATACAAGCATTTTCACAGGTAGCAAACATCCCGGTTTTGTAGCTGAGGGTTCAAGAGAAACTGGTTTAGTTCTCATCAATAGTTTGGCTCTCGTCGAGACTCTTATGGACACGGTATAAGAGACTTGCATACATATCTCTTAGTAATCAGCATTATATCAATACACACACTAACAAACATCTATTGCTTTGGGGTTTTTACAGAACCGTTGGGCAGAAATGTTTGAATGTATTGTCGCTAATGCATCAACCGTTGAAGTGATATCCAACGGTAGTGGTGGATCTGGGAATGGCTCTCTTCAATTGGTATGTTCCTCAAGAACCAAAAAGATTTATATATTTAGTTGACATTGGTGACTCAATGATTCTTCGTTGGGACAGATGCAAGCCGAGTTTCAAGTGATGTCTCCATTAGCTCCAATCAGACAAGTGAAGTTTCTTAGATATTGCAAGCAACATGGAGATGGTTTATGGGCTGTCGTCGATGTTTCTTTCGATAGGAACAGAGAAGATGAGAATTTCAAGTCTAATGGTGGCTTTAAGAGGCTTCCCTCAGGCTGCATTATACAAAACATAGGCAATGGTTGCTCAAAGGTAACTTATTAATTCTCTTTCTTCGTTAGGACATTTTTCGTACTGAGAATTTGGATCAGTGTGAGATTTTATTGACTTGTTTATTTGAAAGAACATGGTTAATCTTCTAATGAGTCGACAATTAGCCTGAGAACCTGAAGCTTTTCTTTATATCTTATCATAAAACTCTAAAAGATTCCTCTTTTTTTGTTAATAAATATTTAACTCAAATCAAAGGCTTCATTTTTCTAGGCAAAGATTGCTTCTTGTCTGGGCTAGTTCTAGGATATATATAATACAAAAAATATCTTGTTTTGTTTACTTATATCGATGGAAACTTGGGGTATGTTGCTCATCTTGGATTAATTTATCTGCTATGTAACTAGTTTAATGTGTTACTTTGTTACTACAACTGGTTTAACATATAGAGACATTCAACAGGTGACATGGATAGAACATTCAGAGTATGAAGAGAGTCACATCCCCTCACTTTACCAACCATTGCTTAGGTTAGACGCAACCAAATGGCTCGCGACTCTGCAGAGACGATGCGAAAGCTACACGGCCCTTTTGTCTTGTCAAGATCAAACAGGTCTCTCTCTCACTCTCACTCACTTTGTGCTCTTTGAATCATAAAATACTTGAGATTTGAAAGAGAAATTCATTCGAGATAACCGATTTCTGATAGGTTTGTCAGTTGCTGGTACCAAGAGTATACTAAAGCTTGCACAGCGTATGAAGCTCAACTTTTACTCAGGCATTACTGCTTCGTCCATTCAAAAATGGGAGAAGCTTCTTCCTGAGAATAACATAAGACAGGACACAAGGATACTTACCCGGAAAAGCCTTCAGCCATCTGGTATTGTCTTGAGTGCTGCAACGTCTTTGTGGCTACCGGCGACTCAGCAGAGACTGTTTGAGTTTCTCTGTGATTGTAAATGCAGAAACCTCTGGGATATTTTGTCTAATGGTGCTTCAATGGAAAACATGCTTCTCGTCCCAAAAGGGCAACGCAAAGGAAGATGTGTCTCTCTTCTTCGTCCTGCTGTGAGTTTAAAATCTTAATGTGAATCTCTGTATAATAAATTGTGTTCTTGATTACTGATTAGTCCAATTCCAGGGGAAAGATCAAAATGAGAGCAATATGCTCATCTTGCAAGAGACGTGGACTGACACTTCTGGTGCACTGGTGGTTTACGCGCCTGTTGATATCCCATCTATGAATGTTGTAATGAGCGGTGGAGATTCAACTAATGTGGCGCTTCTTCCATCGGGCTTCTCGATATTGCCTGATGGCTCATCATCATTTTCTGATCAGATCGACACTAATGAAGGTTTTGAGAATCATGAAAGCAAAGGATGTCTCCTGACTGTAGGATTTCAGATCTTAGTGAACAGTCTTCCGACTGCAAAACTCAATGTGGAATCTGTGGAAACTGTTAACAACCTCATCGCTTGCACGATTCACAAGATCAGAGCTGCTCTTCATATACCTCCGTAGCTGAATTTCTAAGACCTGTTCTTGCTTTTCTTTCCGATACTTTATGTGAGTGTAGGAGACAATAGAGACGATTAACAAACAAACAAATGGACGAAAGTCTACATTTTGCAAAACTGATTTGTTCTTGTTGTGTTTCTAGCATTTTCTTCGGATACATAAACATGTTTATTTAATAATCATTTTACCACAGATATAAATATATAGTTAACGTCTGATAAAAACCATTAGACTACAATCGTGCATGTTTTAAGGATTTTACTTCTGAATTTGGGGTTATATAACGCGTACTTAGACTTAAAAACAACATACATTCCCTCAAAATCTTAAACAAAACGTCGAAATATTACAAGGCAAGTGGTCACACGACCCCAAAAACAAGACAGCAAGCATTTCTCAACCGGAACGAACGTGCTACTCGAGATTGGTGTGTCGAGTACGGACGGACTCGGGAGACTCACCCAAAATTTCTCCCAATTTATATACAACCATCTCGAACAACACGAACAACGCTCCTTCGTATACACTTCCCATCGGCAACAACCGTCTCTCTCCCTTCTCCGCCGCCGCATCACTCGCCATGGTCTGTGCAGGGACATAGCAAACAGCCGTCGCGTGTTGTACACAGGACCCTGTCTCCGGCTGTGCCGTGAGGAGGAGTACCCTAGCGCCGGAAGATTTAGCGACAGAGCAAATCGCATCGACGGTGGAGAATCCTCCGGGACCGGCTGAAGCGATGAGGAGATCGGTAGAAGTGATCGGAGGTGTGGTCATGTCGAAGACGACGTGAGAGGAGATACCGAGGTGGAAGAGCCGCATCGCTAAGGCTTTGAGCATTAGACCTTCGCGGCCGACGCCGTAGAGGAAGACGCGAGAGTTGCGGCGGGAGATTCCGGCGAGCTCCGTCACGAGGATGTCTAACGGTGGTGGATGTGGATAGGTAGGTTTGGAGAAGACGGAAGAGATCTGGTTGCAGATTTGAGAAGATAGCTTCTCCATTTCCTGAGATTTCTCGTTCTCCATTGAAAATGTTTTCACAATTAACAGTTCAGTTTTTGACTCTATATGTTCTCATATCTTCAATACTGAAATTTGAACCACATTTTGTAGGCGTTTTTTTCTTCCTTTTATTTCTTTTGAGAGCTTTGGATCAATTTATACAAAAACTTTGACCACCATTTGATAACTAACTTTATAACTGTGTTTTTTCACTGTATTGACTTGATTAATTAATATGAAACTAGATTTTGACCCACATAAATAATAATTAATTATTTATTTTGTTAATTTAAATTAGGTATATATATATAATTTATCTCATATTTAAAATAATTTTTTTTTAAATTTTTTAATATTGATTACGAAAATGAAATATATAATAAAATCTGATTATACAAATAGATTTAAATTGTATATATTTTGGATAAAAGTATACACATAATAAATATTCAATTAAACTAAACTTTTGTTTTATATTTTGTTTGAGTAACTTTTCAAAATTTATATTTTGTTTTATATTTTATTTACATTTTATGACATAATACATTGTATGTCGAAATATTAGGGATTTACATATAATATACTGTATAATGACAATTTTCGTAAATACTCTAGTAAATTATATTCTAAATAATATTTTTCTTAAACGCTATAATAGTGTGACACATCATTATGGCATATTTGTAAATCACACGTCAACCTAGGGTTATTTTGTTTAAATGATTCTCAATTAATATATATAGAATTAATATATATATAGATATACATTAGTGATAAATAATGTTAACTCACCATTAATTGTCGTTAACTATGATGATATGTCAGCGACGATAACATTTTATTAAATGAGTTAAACAACGTATAACGTTTTGATAATTGTGGCTTCCATTTTTCCTTTTTCTCAGTCACACGAAAATTAGGATTTGCACAAGAAAAATCCAAAAAATTGTGGTTTCCCCTTCCATTCTTTCCCATCGCGAACGAAAATGGTAGAAACTGGCTCGAATATATATTTCAATATGGTTTTGTTCGGATTGTTATCGGAATTGGATCCACAAATCACACTTACAAAAAACCCCCAAAAAACCCTAATACAAATAGGATTCCACTCCTACCAACACACATACCTCATTTTCTTCGATTAACTATCCAATCAAACTCGATTTTTCGTGCAATTTGCACGAAGTTGCTGGAAGAAATTCGGGTCTTCGATTCAAACTACGAAAATGGTTTAAGTGTGTAAAACGGAATTCATTTTGTGTTTGTAAAACGACGTCGTATTGCACCCTGCAAATACGACGTTATATTGTTTAATTCCCCCTTCCCACATCCCGTATACAACGTCGTTTTACGTTATTAATATTAATTAAATAATTAATTAAATTTATTTAAATTATCTATTATCTGACTAAACAACGATTAACAATTTGACTAACACCATCAAGTTAATGCATGTTATGGTTTAAAACAAAAAAAAATGATTTATGAATTGGCCAAAACCTGATTCTTTTCATTACTGCTCTAGGAAATCTAATAGTAAGCAAGCAAAACAGAAATGATAAACGACACAAAAATCAGAATGTGTTAAAAAGTAATATAAAAGAAGTTGAAGAACTTGTGTTAAAATTGAAGATCTCTTTTCTTCAAACCTTGAATGAAAACATACATATATATAGAAGTATTTCACCGACTTACGTAAGTCGGTAGAGATAATCATTTTTTTAACACTCCCCCTTGATTATCTATTATTATAAAACTATTACATACTGCCTCGTTAAAAACCTTATCATGTAAAAACCCAACGGGATAAAAATCATGATAAGGGAAAAAGAGTGCAGATACGTAATCTCCCCCTGAAGAACATGAATATAATTTCTTCATAGATCCCGTAAATAACGCATTCCAATATTTTGAACATGTTTTCTGAATGTTGTTGTAGGAAGTGCCTTTGTAAACAAATCTGCTGCATTATCACTTGAACGAATGTACTCGACGTTAAGTTCTTGATTTTTCTCAAGTTCTTGGATATAGGAGAAAAATCTCGGAGGAATATGTTTTGTTCGGTCACTCTTGATGTAACCTTCTTTGATTTGGGTCACACATGCAGCATTATCTTCGAATAATTTTGTTGGCTCCTTATTGTTGATTAATCCACTTGCTCCTTCTATATGTTGAGTCATAGATCTGAGCCATACACATTCTCTGCAAGCTTCATGAAGGGCGATGATTTCAGCGTAATTTGAAGAAGTGGCAACCAAAGTTTGTTTTTGAGATCGCCACGAGATTGCAGTTCCACCAAGTGTAAAAACATAACCGGTTTGGGACCGAGCTTTGTGTGGATCCGATAAATATCCAGCATCTGCAAAACCAACTAAACCAAACTCGGGGTTTCTAGAATAAAATAATCCCAAATCAATCGTACCTTGGAGATAACGGAAAATATGTTTTATTCCACTCCAATGTCTTCGTGTAGGTGATGAACTATATCTCGCAAGTAAATTTATAGCAAATGCTATATCTGGTCGAGTGCAATTTGCGAGATACATAAGTCCACCGATAGCACTCATATAAGGTACTTCAGGACCTAATATGTCTTCATTATCTTCACAAGGTCGAAATGGATCCTTGTTTATATTAAGCGATCGATTAACCATTGGAGTACTCAAAGGATTCGCTTTATCCATATTAAATCGTTTCAATATTCTTTTCGTATAATTTGATTGATGCACAAATATCCCATCTTGGAAATGTTCAATTTGGAGTCCTAGACAAAATTTTGTTTTCCAAGATCTTTCATTTCAAACTCTTCTTTCATATGAGTTCTTGCATTATCAATTTCCTTTTGAGTTCCAATTATATTCAGGTCATCTACATAAACAGCAATGATCACAAAGCCTGATGGGAATTTATTTATAAATACGCAAGGACATATCGCATTGTTAATATATCCCTTTTTCAACAGATATTCACTTAAGCGATTATACCACATGCGTCCGGATTGTTTTAACCCATATAATGATCGTTGTAATTTGACTGAATATAGTTCTTTGGGTCCTTTAGAGATCTTTGATCCTTCTGGGATCTTGAATCCTTCTAGGATTCTCATGTATATATCACTATCAAGGGTTCCATACAGGTATGCAGTCACGACATCCATAAGGTGCATTTCAAAACTTTTGGATGATGATAAACTCATTAAATATCTAAATATAATTGCATCCATGACCAGAGAATATGTTTCTTCATAATCTATTCCCGGCCTTTGAGAAAATCCTTGTGCAACAAGACGTGCTTTATATCTAGTGACCTCGTTTTTCTCATTTCTTTTTCTTACAAAAACCCACTTGCACCCAACTGGCACTACATCTTCAGGTGTAATGACAATGGGTCCGAAAACATTTCTTTTTTGTAGAGAGAATAATTCATTTCTCATGGCTATTTGCCATTTTTCCCAATCAGATCTTTTTGACATTCTGTTACAGACATTGGTTCTGCATCATCATTTTCATTTTCAATTTCTTTGGACACAGAAAAGGAGAATATTCCATTAATATCCTCTATTTCATTTCTAACCCATAATTTTCTATTTTGGGTATAGTTAATTGAAATCTCATATGTTTCTATATTGCGTTCGTCTTCTGGACGGAGTTCCACTTCACGGTTTTCAAAAACCTGTTTGCATATGTCTTCCGGACATTCCGTTTGAGTTGGTTCCTCTATAACCTTTTCACAAGTATTTTCGAGATGCCTTTTGTAAGGTTCTTCCAGAACCTTTTGATTTTGTTCTCCCAAATACTTTTTCTTACGGGGATTTTTATCTTTTGAGCCCATCGGTCTCCCCCTCTTTAACTGAACTCTGGGTTCATTTATTTTATCGCCATCAACATGTTCTACAGGAACATTAATTCTTGATGGGACATTCACAGCGGGTATATATGATTTCGTCACTCGTTTTGTATCTGTGAATGCATCTGGCAACTGGTTTGCAATATTTTGCAAATGTATGATTTTCTGAACTTCCATTTCACGTTGTTTTGTGGGAGGATCAAGATACAACAAAGATGGCGTACACCATTTAATATCTTCTTGCAGTTGTTTAATTCCTCCCCCTAACGTAGGAAATTCTTCTTCATCAAAATGACAATCGGCAAATCGTGCCGTAAACATGTCACCAGTTCGTGGTTCAAGGTACCGAATAATACTTGATGATATAAATCCAATATATATTCCTAATCTTCTCTGTGGCCCCATCTTTGTTCTTTGTGGTGGGGCTATAGGAACATAAACCGCACACCCAAAAACTCGGAGATGAGATACATCAGGCTTCTGGCCAGATGTTAATTGTAATGGGGAATATTCATGATATGCACTTGGTCTTATTTGGACCAATGCTGTCGCATGCAATATAGCATGACCCCATACTGAAATTGGGAGATTTGTTCTCAAAATTAATGGTCTCGCAATGAGTTGTAACCGTTTTATCAAAGACTCAGCCATACCATTTTGTGTATGAACATGCGGAACCGGATGTTCAACATCGATTCCGAGAGCCATACAATAATCATTAAAGGCTTGTGACGTGAATTCACCAGCGTTGTCAAGTCTTACTTTCTTTATAGTATAATCAGGGAATTGAGCTCTTAACCTGATTATTTGGGCAATGAATCTTGCGAAAGCCATATTTCGTGTGGTTAACAAACACACATGTGACCATCTACTAGATGCGTCAATTAAAACCATAAAATATCGAAATGGCCCACATGATGGGTGAATAGGCCCACATATATCACCATGTATTCTTTCTAAGAATACTAGGGATTCATTACTAATTTTGGCTGGTGATGGCCGAGTAATAAGTTTTCCTTGAGAACATGCTTTACACGAAAACTCGCATGATTGAAAAATCTTCTGGTTTTTCAATGGGTGGCCATTAGAATTCTGCACAATTTTTCTCATCATAACTGATCCAGGATGTCCTAGTCTTTCATGCCAGACTTTGAATGTACTCGTAAACTTCTGGTTTACCGTAATATACGATTCAATTATATTTATTTTTGTGTAATATAATCCAGAGGACATCATTGGTAATTCTTCCAATATTTGTTTCTGCTCCCATGTAATGCAAAGATATTCAATGTTATTTTTGCTCATTGTCTCTATGTGATATCCATTTGTACGGATGTCTTTGAAACTTAATAAGTTTCTATGAGACTTGGGGGAATATAAAGCATCATTTATTTCAAATTTCGTTCCCATTGGCATTGAAAAACTAGCTCTTCCGGAGCCTATGATAATATTTGCATTACCCGATATTGTATTTACGCTTCCGGCGGAATCTTTCATTTTGAGGTAGGAGAAAAACTTTTTATCTTTAAGTATTGTATGCGTTGTAGCACTGTCTGCTAGGCATATATCTCCATCCTCACTCTCAAAATGATACATTTTCTGTATTAAAATATTGATAAAGATGTATTAATAAGTGTTAAACACACATATTTCAAAATCAACTTATATTATAACAAAACTATTTTACATAAAGTAATTAAAGTTCAAACTTACATATATTTTTAAAAAAAACATTAATTTTTGTTTTTTTTTTTTTTGTTCGTAAGAAAACTAAATACAACTTGATATATATAACATTAAACTTAATTATCTTGTTCTTTGGTATTTTCGGAATCAACAAGAAAATCAGCAACATCGAGATATGCATTTCCATCGAAAGAAGGTCCGGGTTCATCCGAGATAAAGTTGGTTTCACTTTCTTTTCCTTTTTGTTTCTGTGACTCTTGATACAGATTAGCCAAATGTTTTGGTGTACGACAGGTACGAGACCAATGTCCTTTCATGCCACATCTGTAACAAACATTTTCGTATTGTATATTTTGGCGTACAGCAGGTACGCGACTAATTTCATTTTCGTGGACTTTATTCTTTCTCCCGAATTTGAATTCATTGGGACGAAAAAAATCTTCCTTTTCCACGTCCACGTCCACCTCCTCGTCCACGTCCACGACCACGACCATGGCCTCGACCACGTCCATGTCCTTGCCAATTATTGTAATTGGATGATGCAACATTCACTTCTGGGAATGGAGTTGATCCAGTGGGACGAGATTGATGGTTCATCATCACAAGTTCATTATTTTGTTCAACAACAAGGAGAACTTGCATTAACTCCGAATAACGAGTATATCCTTTTGCTCGATATTGTTGTTGCAGGATTACATTTCCAGGATGAAATGTTTGGAGAGTTTTTCAATCATATCATAATCACTTACTTTTTCTCCACATAATATCATCTTAGAAGTGATTCCGAACAACGCGGAATTATATTCACTTACACTTTTATAATCCTGAAACCGGAGGTTTAACCACTCATGTTTGGCTTTTGGTAAGATCACATATTTCTGGTGATCAAACCTATCTTTGAGTGATTGCCAAAGATCTGCAGGATCTTCTTTTGTGATATATTCATCTTTTAAACAATCATGGATATGGTGGCATAAAAATATCATGGCTTTTGCTTTTTTCTCATCAGATGTTGTTTCCGACCTATCGATGGTACCAAGAAGGTCTTTTGCCTTTAAATGCATTTTTGCAGCTACTGCCCATGTCATGTAATTTTTTCCAGATATATCAAGGGCAGCAATCTCGAGTTTTGCCAAATTTGATATTATAACTTATTTTATGATCTCAGGTAGATGGTAGAAACACTCGTGCTGATAACGTGTTAAAAAGTAATATAAAAGAAGTTGAAGAACTTGTGTTAAAATTAAAGATCTCTTTTCTTCAAACCTTGAATGAAAACATACATATATATAGAAGTATTTCACCGACTTACGTAAATCGGTAGAGATAATCATTTTTTTAACAGAATGATAGATTTTTCTTTATGAAAACAGTGAACAACAAAAGTGACTGAAAGCAATTTGCATTAAAATGCTATAAAGACAATAACATAATTTCAGAATATTGATGGGTGTTTTGCTTTGTTTTTCCCTTTCTGAAAATATGGACAAAGAGTACACATTTGATTGACAGAGGGTTCAATATCAACTCGAGGATGAAGATGACTTCCCCAATACAGTTGCGGCTCCATCTAACTCTTTGTTAAAGGCTTTACTGTGTCGTGAGCTTGTTGCCTCTGATTTACTGCCTTTTTTGCCATCATCCTCTTCCTCTTCTTCCTCGTAGAACGACCCTGATGATCTTAGTTCCTTCACCTTCCGAAACTCATCGTAATGTGCTCTTCTGTGTTCATTGAAACGTGCATTTTTCTCACCTCCGGAATCTGTGTTTTGCACAAAAATAGGAACATTATGGAAGATGAACAAAGAGTGTGAATATGGCAGTTCACATTTTGTTTTGTTTTGTTGAATACCCTCTTCATCTTGATCCATTGCATCTGCTTCATCCTCAGACGAGCTCCAGCCACCAGAACCAGAGCCCTGAGTAGTATTACTACTGGAAGAAGCTGCTGCAGCATCCAGAACGTTCTTCAGTTCTTCTGCACGTTGCATATCATCAACGCATTCGTTAAACGATCTCCCTCTAGGAGACAAAGAACCTGGTACAATCAAACAGGAAAGAGTATATTTATTTTGTACGGATAAGAAAATATCAGAACTAATTCAAGCTAAACTCACATCTAGAATGATAGATATTCAGTTTAACGAACCAATAACAGGTACAAGGTTCTCCCCTGAAAAGAGCAGTACTAGTAACCATCCAAGTTTCTAGATGAATACAACCTTTAGAAGCAAATCATTTTCTCTTGCGCTTGCTTTAAATCTGACATAAATATATTATATGCATGCTCAAATGTGTATCATAAGTTCTGTGCATATATAAACAGAAACTAAGTAAAGAGAAGTAGCCAAACCATCATCATCAATCATCGGGTGGTATGGTGTCTTTGGTTCAGTTATCTTCTGCCTTACAGGTTTGTTAGATTCAATTTCCACTATATTAGCTTCATCCCATTGTACACGCCCCCTGCAATAAAAATGAATATCCTTAATGCCGCACAAGAGAGACTAATTTTCAGCTGACTAGTAGAAACAATCCCGTGAGAAACTAAACTACATTACACAAAGGTCATCTCCTTTACTGAAGAAGTCAATATCTGAGCCTTCAACTAAAAACGATAACGTTACCAAAATCTTAAAGTTAACAATTCTGCTGGAATGTGAAAATCCATGAACATTAACAGTAAGACCGCTCTCTTCGATTTCCTTTTAATGGTGTAGTAGAGAAGGATCTGTTTTATGCTTCCATCAGGTACCGGCATAAAAGACTTAGAACTTCATATCTATGAATATCAGTCATTAACTTATCCGAAACACTACTACCAGAATCTCTGTCAGGATCATTGTGCTATACTTTCCGAGAAACTACAAGCAGACAATTATGGTAGTGGTTTCAATCAAAATGTTTCAACTCAAAGGACCAATTGGTATTAGACGCTACACTACTCTATCTACAAGCTTATCACGTTCCTTAATATTTCTATCAAATCAACAAATTCAGAACTCAAGTAAAACCACAACGAGAACATAAGGCGATAGAGACTGTTAAAAACCCTAGCATATGTTTCGTCCGACAGAGACCAAATTTAAGTCAACGAGACATAAAACTGATGGCCCATCTACGTCGAGCATCAAAACTTTCCGAACTAAGACGAAACAATACAGTCGCTTACCTCTTTGGATCGGTCATCTTCAATCTCCAGCAACTTTCTTTTCGATCGCAACTCTTTTTTTAAGAATTGTTACTTTCCTCGCTTTTGGAATCTCGAATTTATCCTCTTAAAGTAACGAAGCCGTCCGTTTGTTGGACTTTAACTATGATAAGCACTCAGATTCCTCCACGTGGAATTCTATAAACCCGTTCGATTTCATCTTTACACACGTGGCGGGATCAAACACGTGAAGACCGAGTAAGGGCAGTTTTGGATTTCACTTTTAGAAAGCTTTCTGAGGAAGACCACAAAGACCAAACGCAGGATTAGTTTCGATCTTTCTTCAAGAACTGTAATAATTTTGCGAATCTTCTCTTCTTGATTCATTGATCGAAGGAAAATATAAAACGAATCTGTTTGCTGATTTTTATATCAGTTGGAGCACTTTTATTGACCTAGTTCTTAGCTCACTAGGCTATTTTGCTTGTGAGAAATGGGAATAGATAGGTGATAGTGATCTAACCCTTGGCTATTAAAAATGGTTTCGAATTGTTTGGTTTTTGGTAGTTTGATGTTTCTTGGTATCTTGGTGGAGCGCATGAATGGTTTCTCTTATGCATAGACTGTGCAATCACATGTTCAGCACGACTGAGTTCGGTGTGCTCATTCTTGGTATCGACTGTACTGTTTTCGCTTTGATATTTTTCCATTTGTAAACTTCGTCCAGTTTCCTGATAATTATTGAATCTGTTTAATCCGTGAGCAGGATCTCCCAAATGCTGAATTAGCTGAGCAAATTGGTCATGTACCGATCCAGGATCTAAAGAAACTGGACGAAAAAGGGTGTACATGTTTGAAGCAGATTTTTAGATAGAAACACTTAAAGCAGGACACATTAAATGTTTTTGTTAAGCAGACATGGAATCAAAGAAAGTATAGAATGGCTGTTCGGGGTGATGGAGAGAAGCAAAAGAACCGAAACATTAAGAGCCCGTGCAGGGTACGCACCTGTGCCAACTTCTCCAACCAACTGTGTTCCCTGGGAGAAATTTGTAGATAAAACTCTTGCACTGTTTTGGGCTACTGCATCAAATCACATAATGTTATATGATTCAATTGAGATTTGAAGTAATGATTGCATCTAATTATTTTAAGATAATATAATCAAAGTTTCTTGAGAGTAAAACTCATTGAAAAGAAAGAACAGAGGCTACAAAGACTTCTCTTTTGTTTTGTAGCTTATAAGATAGTAAACAAGCAAAAGTAAGAAGCAATTGAATCAAAAGTTTTCGCTTTTGCACACTTGCAGTCTAATTTGTTCCTGAAAACAAAGACATGACTCAGAATTATCAGACCAAATTTAAGCCTAAGAGTTTCAGAAACAAATAAAAAAGTATAGAAGAGAGAGAGAGAGCTTGTACCGGAAATGAGGGGCTTAGGCCTAGTCTTGAACAAGATCTTTGTTCGTATAATTCCGACAACTTGTAGTTCCATTGCTTTACCTAACAAATCATGGGCACAATCGATTTGATGAAGCTTCTTCAAGACAAGCAATGGCTTCTTCAGAGTCACCTTCGAGCCTGTGAGTTCATGGTAACCCACCGTGAACGTGTAGGTTTCCTGCAATCATCGACGAGATCCTCAATCCCCGGCGACTACAGTTCCTATTTGAAAAGAAGGCGAATTCATTTTTCTTTTGTTTTAACAAAACCTGGGAGGAATCGGAGTGACAGAGACGACCGATCTCGAGATTCTGAAGAGAGCCTTGGAATGAAGATTGAGTCTCGACGACTCCTTGGAGTTCTACGATCGTCCATTCGCTACACTCATCTACTCCACACGCGCATTTCACTCGAATCTCCATCTTCTCCTTCTCTCGTCTTCTTCGTCTTCTTTCATATTACTGTGTACGTATATAAGTTTTGGCGGAAAAAACAAATCTTTTTCGCGGGCCTTTTTCGTGTGAGATGACGTCACCATGAACTGCTCTCAAGGATCAATTTTCATTCTCAATTCTGATCCAAAATTTGAGTGTACTCTCATAAAGTAAACAAAAAAAAGAGATATCTTTAAGGTGAAGGATCTGTTGTTACAAACAGGAAAGAAACAAGAACATTGGATGGGTTAGGAGGTTATATAAGATTACAGAACAAGGAAAAAAAAGCAGGTACTAAACATGGATCTTAAACAAGGAAAAAAGAAAGAGAAAGAGAAAAGATCTAGTCCTTTGAGAAAGATTGTGTAAACCTTTGATCACCAGATTTCCCAGCAGTCTTCTTCTCCATATTACTACACTGTTGAATCAAATAATCACAGCTGCTTTGCCTGCCTTCCGGTTCATGCATTGCTGGTGCTGTAATCGTCATCCCCTCGGATTTTGGTTCATCTAACCCGATCGGAATTGTGCCTGTCAGGGTTTTTATAGCAAAGTCGATGCAGGGGTCTTTCCAGATATCCGCACCCAGTTCACTCGAAAATCCCGGTTCTGCAGAGACTGTGTTAAAGTTCCCAGGCGTCTTTGGGAAAAAGGACACTCCTTTTTGCTTGGCGTGATTGTTATTCGGATCAGAAGAGATTGCTGCGGTTCTGGGAAGATGCAGTGATTCTCCGGTTAGAGTTTCGATAGCAAAGGCAATGCAAGGATCTTTCCAGATGTCTGCAAGAGTCGAGTCAAATGCAGAAGAGAAGCTATTGGGGTTCTTGTCCATCACTTCTGCGCATGCGCCTCTAACAACAGATGATTTAGATACGTCGTTGCCTAATTTATTTCTCCAATGAATGACATTGCCATTACCAGAAAGATGCGGATTCTCGCCTTTATTTGATGATCTCAAAGGCGACATCTCAGTCGCTTTCGGACTGGTAACTTTATTAGCCTTTGAACTCCATCGCCCCAAACTTTTCCATGTTGCCGTCTCGTCACACTTTGTTGCAGAAGTTTGGCCAGACAATGGTGACACGGGCGACATTTCTTCCTTCTGCTTGTAACCAACAAGATGAAAAACTGGATTCACTTCCACCTCGGTTATCACCAGTGGCATCTTCATCTTCTTCTTGTCTCCAGAGCCATTTCTTCCTACTGGTTTAAAGATCCTTTTTATATGCGTTTTCATTTCTGTTCTCACACAATTGTTGCTTGTAGCAGCAGCGTTTAGTTTTGGCAATGAATGTTCATTATAGCTCTGGGCTACTTCCTTGTTGAGGGGTATAGCCATCTTCTTCAAACCGCTAACAGCAACACCATTCACATGTTGCTTGCTTTTTCCGTCTGTGACATCATCAGGACATACCACTCGTTGAGCTTTTGTCCTTGTCTTTAGTTCAGGTGTCAGTTCAGGTGTCAGTTCAGGCTTAATACCAGCTAACCGTTTGGATACTCGTCGGGTTACACTATTACTTAGTTCACTCTTCATCACTTTAACTTTACTCCTTCTGGTCCGTTTTTCAGTAAAATCGTGTAGCACTTCCTCCTTCATAACAGTTTTCTTCTCTGGATCTTGTGAACTTGCATTACTCAATCTGGAGTTTACAATATCTGCAAACACAAGCATCAAAAACTTGGCATACTCAAAACCCTTTTAAATTATCTCAGCAGCACTCAAGTAAATGAGTAAGTCTCTACTCACGTTCTTCTGTTTTTGCATTTAATGAAGGCGGAGTTTTTATTTTGAAATTGCCGTTTTCCTCATTCTTACTCGCTTTAGCTTGGCTCCTTGTAATCCGTTTCACAATGGACTGCTTTTCTATAGGATCTTTTGCCTCTTCTTTCCTCCCCAAATCCTGAAGAAATTGTGAGGTTACTCTGCTCAAGTTGGAATTCATTTTGCCTGCAAATATAATCGAATGTTGACATTTAACATTACTCACTGCATAAGTAATGTTTATACCCTGCAAAATCAGAACCAAAAATAACTTGTACTTACAATCCTCGGAATGTTCATTAGAAGAAGATAAGTTTCCCTGTTTACTATTTCTGACATAACTGTTTATGTTCTTCTCCTCTTCCAATAAATCATCTGCAGATCTCTTTTCCGCAGACTCCAGAAGAAGCTAAAATTGGACAGAGAAAAGTTGAATTAAAGGATGAGAACATCAACTATTCAGTAAAGATGTTTCCATTTAACTAACAATGAAAAAAGGAGAAACGAACTCACAGCAGTCTTTCCATTTCCAGAATCATCACTTTCCTTCAGTTTACGTGCATAAATTCCAATATCGCCAGTCTCAACAAACCGTGATGCGTCTTTGAAGGATTGAAAGATATACCCACTCTTAGGGTCAATGAAGAACTGCAAAAAGAAAAAATCAGGCATTTCCAAGACTCACATAAGAGATTTGCAGGAAATGAGCATGAAATAGTAGGAGAAATTTGTCAAAAAACACAAAATGTTATTTGAGGTCAAAGATTAGAAAGACTGAACAATAGTAGAGGGTACAAACCGGATCTCTTCTATTTTTACGCCCTGTTCTGTTTGTTATTACAAGCTTCTTGATCCATCCTTCAGGTAAGCCTTCAGCTGCAGATTTCTCAATTATAACCTGTATCACTTAAACACATAGACGTTTTCTTGTTAAAAAAGACATATAAATGTCAAGTATGAGGGAAACTGATACAAATTCTAAAATCTTTACAAACTCAAGACGACTCTAGAATTTAGCATCTCCAGTCCATTCACAAGTGTAAAAGAAGTACTTTTTTTCAAAGCCACATAACTACCAATACACGAAAATTAGTTCACGAAACCTCTTCTCTTGCGATCTAGTCTCTATCTTTCCCTAAAGCTTTGCATGCGGGAGAAAAATCATTGTAACGGCACAAAAGATTTCACCTTTTTCCAGGATTACGAATCATACAATCAGAAACTAAGAGTGAGGAAGAGAGAGAGAGAGAGAGAGGCATAAAAAATAACACTTAAATAAGGTACTTCAATTTCTACAAAAGAGCTAAAAACAAAAATCATACAGTAACAAGTACCAAACATGCAGAAGGAAATCCAGAGAAATCAAATTGAGAATAGGGTTCAGTTCATAAGTCATAATCACCTTATCCTTTCTCCCATTCTTCCTTACTCTAATTTCCACTTTCCGCTCTGCCCATAAACCGTCGGAGATCCGTTCTCCGTCCATTTCTTCTCCCTTGAAAACACAGCTCCGGTTAACGAAAACCCAATTTCCTCTCTCTTTCCCTCAACACACTCTCTTGGATCCAAGATTCACACAGCCCAGAATGATTTGTCAACTCAGAATGCCAAACCCATCACGAATTCACCGGAATCTAAAACCTAGCGTCGTCGGATTCGGATAATGGAGACAGTCGGAGGTACAAAAAAGAAAAGAAAAATGGAACCTTTTTCTTTATTTTGTCTGATTGTGATTCGTGTCCGTCTCCACTGGTGCTGAATAAGAAAATGGGTTTAATTTGTTAAGAAAAGAAAGGGTTTACACGTGTTGTAGAGGAGCTTCCATGGTGAAGTTTCACGAAACTCAGTCCACCACCAGAACGCGAGTCTCCTGGGAGAACGGCGACTATTTTCTCTCTTCTATTTGCTAAATAGCAAATGTTCGTTTTATTCCTCATAATTCCTTTTCTTTTTTTCTGACACAATCCAACCTAACACTAGATTTTATATAAATAATAGAAAACTTTTCTGAATTTTGGATAATCGTTTCCTTGTTATTGTTGAAAATAATAAATTCTCAAAAAATTACTTAAGGTGATGATTTTGGAAAGATTTTATTGCCAATAATAAATACTATTTCCTATCTCTTAATTATGATTACAACTAAATTTTTCATGAGAACATGTAAATTTTTAAAAATTTCAAATCCTAGGACAAACATGGTTAAATAAAAACACTCATGCCTATTTGATCTTTTTCTAATAAATTATACAATTGTTAATCCATACAATAATCTGATAAGATACATCAAAATTCGTTTTCAAATTTTTGCATATAATAATATGAAGTTATTGAAATTTATATCAGAGTAAATCTCTCACAAAATAAACTATTTCATCTAAATAATATTCTGTCAAATTAAAATTTGTATAGACGGATATCAGTTTTTCATCATTATTGTCTAACATATCATCGTGATTATAGATTAAGTTTATCAATTCTATTTTCATCATGTACAAACGAATATATATTTTTAGGAAATTCTTCATTCACCATATACACAGTTTTAACATTTTGATCTAATCTTATTTTAACTTCTTTTAACTTCAGTATATCGTCGATATCACTAACAAAATTCACTATTTAATCATTTTTTATGTGAATATCAAATATTGTAATCTAGAATAAACCATGTGATACTGAAATGCTTCTATACTATCTACGAGTTTAGTATTTAAAACAAGTACAATATATATTAGGAAAATTGATTAAAATAGCTTTTTAAATTTTTTTCAAAGATAGCATCATTATTAATTAATTTAAATTTTCAATAATAACACAAATTTAAGTTAAAACTAGAATACTATATGTGCATAAATTAATATTTTAATTTTTTTTATTATTTAAATGAAAAAATTATAAATATATTTTAATTTAAAATATTATATATATTATAAAAAATGATATTACTATTATTATATATTATTCAAATAATATTGCATTATTTTATCGTTGTTTTTGCGATACGTTAATCAAAAATACATTTATAAATTTTTAGTAAAATATTTGAAACATATTTTAAATTAAATTAATAAAATTAGTAGTTTTAATTAATTTTGTTATGTTATAGAATCTACTTATATATAGAGTAGTCATGCTAAAAAATAATTATTAGTTATTCAAATTTAATATTACAAACAAATTGAGTGATATAATTTTTATTTATAAATATATTGATTGTTTTGAAACCAAAAAAAATATTGATTTTAATAATATTCAAATAATATTAAAATTTTATTTATAAATATATTGATTGTTTTGAAACCAAAAAAATTTGAGTGATATAATTTTTATATGATTTATGATTTAGATATGCCGACTATATTATTACACAATATATATATATATATATATATATATATTTCTATAAAAGAATTATTACTATAATATATTGAATTTAATTATTGAGTTAAAAAGTAAAGTTGCATATAATATAAATAGAATTAAATAGGGTTAATGAAATTTCTATATCTATAAAAAACTCGACATATTTATTTTCTTTATATGTATGTACAATAATTAATTATTTATGTAAAAAAATAATCTTTTATTTTTAAAATTGGCGAGTAATTAAATGTATAATTTACTAACTCAAACTTTCCTAATTTTTGAATCTTCGTATATTTGAAAATTAAATAATGTTTGCAAACTCATTAAATTATATAATTAATTATCTAATTAAAATGTTTAGATAATAAAATAAATAATTTATATTTAAAATTAAATTAATTAGTAAAATTATTGAGAGTGAATATGGTGATGACACCTAAGCAATTTTTACTCTCAATGCTTCTCCTTTAATATATAGTAGATACATTAAACTTTATTTTAATAAAAAATTAAATTTTAAATTGGAAAAAAGAACCCAAATCTAATATTTTAAATTTATATATAATTTATTTACGGTAAATAAATATTTTTATATATTTATTTGTGTTAATTTTGAAATTTTAATTTTATATTAATAGATTTGGAAAAAAATTTAAAAAGTGTTTTTTTTAAGATATTACTCTGTATATTATGGATTTGCAATATTATGCTCTAATTTGATTCAAATCCCATAAATTGTTGCAGAGTTTTTGTGAATTATCATGTAAGCATGCTTGTAATTGGGCCATGTGTGGTTTGTTAATGCACTTATGCACACGGAAAGTAAACATGGAGAGGAGTGGTTTGTCGCAGGTAGTAGTGGAAGAGAGGGAGAGAGGTTTTTCCGACAAAAATAAACGTAACCTATAGCCCACAAAAAGATAGTGTAGGCATGCCAAAACTCTGAAGACGTAGATTAACAACTGTGATCACTCCCTCTTCTTCATCCCACCATACAACAGAATTCAAATGTGTAAGTCAGTGTGTTGCGGTTCAATTCCACCAATAACGAAATCATGTATACATTAACCAGGTTTGGACTAGAACTGGTCAAGAGCCTCACAATATGACGAAATTGCTAAGTATCTAACATCAAAACATTGTAAATACTTTTATTTTAGAGCAATGAGTTGGAGAAACAACCATAGAAACCAGAAGAAGAAGAAAAACTATAGAGCAATAAGATGGAGTTGTAAATTATTTAGTTAAGTAGTGATGAACTAATGATATTGAAAACTTTCAAATACTTATATCATCATCACCCATTTGGTAAATTAAAATAATGGGCTTTTTCTTATCTAGATTTTAACAATTGGTTTTAGTTGAGTAATACATTTATTCATAAAATTAAAAAAAAACGTCATGTTGTTTATTTCGACAGCTACGGATTAATCAGCAACTTACTTTAACACGACAAAAAATTACCAACTTTACAATCATTATTTTTTGTTTAAGCCAAAATTTGTTTATCATATAAGAATTAGATTTATAAAAATGAAATAATTATTTAAGTAAATACAATATAGTGTTAGTTATAAAATTTATATAATTATTTGTAAAATAGTTTATATGTAATTTTAATTTCGATTATATTTATTAAAATGTTAATTATTATTTTTAGTGTGATATCAGTTTTATTCTATTTAAAAGATTGATGATTTATATACAAAATGCATCTCAGCTTAAAATTATTAAAATAAATATTTTTATTTTAATAACAAATATTAATATTTTAAAAGTTTAAAGTTATAACATATGCTAATTAAACATAAATATTAAGATATAATTAAATTTCAAATAATATTTTGATATGATTGACTATTAATTATTTTCTATATTTATTTATAAATTTTTTATGTATAATCTAAAAAATAAAAAAATTATTTTTAAAAATTAATAATCATTTTGGTTAGTTTAGTTAAACATATTAATTTTCTAACAAAACCAATAAAAATAAGAGCAAATGTATAAAATAGCACGTTTCTAAGTTTTTATTCCAAAATAACATCATTAGTTTAAATTTCCAATAATAGCACAAATTTAATATTAAATTACATTAAAACTATATTTTAATAGAAAAAAATTAAACTATAAATTAGAAAAAATGAACCCAAATATAATATTTTAAGTTTATGTATAATTTATTTAAAATAAATAAATATTTTTACATAAGTATTTGTGCTATTTTTTAGAGTTCAATTTTGGAATGATAGATTTGGAAGAAATTTTTTTAAAAATGTTATTTTAGGATATTATTCTAAAAAATAATATATTGTAAATATTCTAATAACCAAAATAATACATCATCATAAAATAAATAATACATTAGAATAATATTATTTTTAAAAATTATTTTTGGATTAACATATTAGGAATTTTTCGTTTTCTCTTTATAGGTAAAATTGTTTAGATGTAAAAATTACGGTTATTGTTGTTAACAAATGAAGAAAATGTTTTCTTTTCTCAGAGGTTTTAGCTATATTTTACTTTACCTTTTAAAAATCAGAGGGTCAACAAAAAAATAATAATCCAACTCAGGAACAAAGACCCAAATCACTCTTCTATCTTGCAGAAAAATATCTGACTTTCACAAATACAAAAGTGTGAAAACCTTTTCAACACTGATCTTCTTCTCTCGGCCATGGCGTTACTACTATGGCAAACTTTGAAAGAAGCAATACATGCTTACACAGGTCTCTCTCCGGTTTTCTTCTTCACCGCCCTCGCTCTCGCCTTCGCAGTATACCAGCTCGTCTCAGGTTGGTTTGCCTCGCCGTTTGATGATGTTCGCCGACATCAGAGGGCTAGATCGTCGGCTGAAGAGGAGGAGCCACCGATTCCTCCGCCTGTTCAGGTCGGTGAAATCACGGAGGAGGAGCTTAAGCTGTACGATGGCTCTGATCCTCAAAAGCCCCTTCTTATGGCCATCAAACACCAGATCTATGATGTTACTCGAAGCAGGTTAAAATTCTTCAAATCTGACCAAACTATAAAATTAGGTTATTTGTGTGATTCCTCTTTCCTCCAATTTCTTATGTTGCTGTAAGAACTTGGACTTGAATACTCTAATCTTCCCCATTTGAAATCGTAAAGTTTATCACTTTCTCCACATAACGTTCTTGCAGAATAGTTTCCCCCAAAAAAAAATAGGTTAATTTGTGCTAATTCTTTCTGGGCTAAACTTTTCTGTGTAATTAGAAAAAAAGTATCATTTTCTTCTTCATACTGTCATAGAAGAGAAAGTTTCTTCTTCATACTGTCATAGAAGAGAAAGTTTCTTCTTTGTTATATGCTAACTGCCTATAGATTCAAAAGAAGCTGCAGTATGTTCTTGTTAACTGCCTATAGATTCAAAAGAAGCTGCAATATGTTCTTGTTGACATGTCTGCTAGTGATTAGGATATTTTACGAAATAACTCTTTACTCATAATCTTCGAGCTTTTGATTGGATTTTCACAAATTGGAATTGGAGCATAATCAAATTGATAATCTTTTTCTAATACTCTTAGACTGGCTCCTTTGTATTGAAGTGTTGTGTTTGTAATAAACGGTGTGGACATTATATTGGTTTGTAGGATGTTCTATGGACCAGGAGGACCATATGCCTTGTTTGCAGGGAAAGATGCAAGCCGAGCTCTTGCAAAAATGTCGTTTGAGGAGAAAGACTTGACTTGGGATATCTCTGGTCTTGGTCCTTTTGAGCTAGAAGCTCTTCAGGACTGGGAATACAAGTTCATGAGCAAGTATGCCAAAGTTGGTACTGTTAAAGTGGCAACCGGTTCACAATCTGAAACCGTGTCTGTGTCTGAACCTGCAAAGATTGGTGACCAAGATACGCATTTAACCACCCCAGAGACGACGGTTGCGGATCAGAATGATGAAACTCCTGCTCCGAGTGATGTGAAGGAGTAGATTTCATTTCGAAGATTCACTCTGATTTGTCTTTAGAGACCAGCTTAAATCAAAAGAATGTAGAATTTCTGTTGTTAAAGTGTCAAATGATAATGTTCGTTTCATTTTCCAAATTTGCTGATTAATGATAATAGACATGAAGCATTATAATCTGCTCAATCAGAAGGTGTTGCATTGCAAGATTACAAGGTGGTTGAGTTTATGAATTTCGCTATTTTCAAGCCCCGAATAAAACCAATCTCTATTCCTTTATTTACAGCTATTTTCTATATATTAATATTACTTAAATTTATCAAATTTACTAATGAAAATATATAAATTTTAATTTTTGAATTGCGATTTTAGAGATTGTTTTTTGAAAACTAGTTGAATGTATTTGGCAATTTGAATAGTAATGTTTTAATTAAAAATTAGATTAATATAATAATTAAAATAGTATTAATAAAATTAAGAATTAAAAACTAAAAATATGGCTTTGACATGTTAACTATAATGTTTTTCATGTAATATATAAAATATTTATGATTAAACATAGGATGAATATTCGGTTATACGGTTCGAATTATTTGTTTTACATATTTTTTATGTTTTAAAAAATAAGGGTTAAATCACATTTGGTACTAAAATAATAGTTTAGTGTTGGTTCGATTTGGTTTTCTATATTCAAATATTTTGGATTTAAAAAAAAAATCAAATTATAATATAGTTATAAAAATTATTAATGAAAATAAATTAATAAAAACTTTAATTAATATTGGTATAGAGAATTAGTCAAATAACCATAAATAATATAAAATTAAGAACATAGTATGTAATCATAAAATTAGGTGTCACAAAGGTAGGTAAGCATTTAATAGTCTTTAAGATTTGGAAAATAGTAAAATAACATATTTCATAAACTTTTAGTTTCTTTTTCTTATTTGGTGAAAACAATTTTTTTGTATCCGCTTTTATCATTTTAATTTTGAAATAATTTAAATAAATTGATTGATACATGAAGTATTGTATCAATGCTTTGGTAACATATATTAATATATTAACCATCACATGATCTCTCATACTCTAGTTAAGAAAAGAAACACCGGTAATACCTGTATATATACTTAGAAAAAAATGTATAAGAATAAGAATTTTAAGGATGATATTTAAAATTACCTCTTATAAGTTTAACAATTTTTTTTGAATTTGAATATAATCATTATTTTGTGTACATCAACACATCATCTATATGATGACTTACAAAAATATTACATAGATATATAATATGACCACAAATACTAAAACCATATTCAAATGCAACTCTAAAAATATTTAGATTGCAAAAACATCTCTCAATATCTTTAATTAATAAACAACCACAAACTAGAAGTGATGCCAACTTACAAAAAAAGTACATTCGTTTATAAAAATTTTATGGGATAGTACATGCTTTGATTGCACAATCACATTATCAAATGGATTACAATCACACCATCAAACAAAAATTTAACAATTAAAATATTGATTTTAAAACTCATGAACCATTTAGTATTAAAAGAATTAATAGTATTAAGGTATTCAAAAAGTTGAATTAGAAAATGATATATAGAAAGCATGTGTCAGTATAAATATATTTGAAAAATAAAATTTAGATTATATTTGACTAATATATAAAAGACACGAGTTAATCTATTCATTTTCAATTAAATTTGAATTGAAAGTTTATAAATTTTAATATAATATCATTACAAAAATATCTCACATCTAGAATTTAAAAAAAAAATAAACAATACGAAACAGACAATCATACATATAGTTAGAGCCTAAAGTTGAGACAAAATAAGACCATAGCAAAGTAAAATCAAACGATATTATTAATGAATAATTGATAAAATAGCATTTTTAAAAATTTTTGTTTTAAATATAATATCATTAGTTTATATTTTTATAAATAGCACAAATTTAAAACTAAAATAACTTATAATTTCTTTTTTAATAATAAAAATTAAATTCTAAATTAAAAAAACTCAAATATAATATTTAATTATATTTGTAATTTATTTATGATAAATATGTATTTTTTTAAAAATAATTTGTGTTATTTTAGAATTATAAATTTAAAATGCTAAATTCCGAACAAAATTTTAAAAAAATATTACTTTAGAATATTACTCTATTATAATTTTAATTTGAGTTCATTAATTTTGGATAATTTAGTATTCGATAAATATATTAAATCAAACTGAATACCAAATTAGTTTTACTATATATTCGTTTAGATTATCTGAGTTATCCAAACCCGAACCAAATTACGTAACCGGTTCAGTTTGGTAATTTGTCGACCTTATTTGTATAAAAGAACAAAAAGTTGAAAACTTTTGTAGCGATTATCAGTTTTGAGAGCCGTATGGGCTGGAGGTAGAGTTGCTGGCCTAAGATACCATCACATAGCTGTCATTAAACATAAATTTATGATAGTCTCTCACAGTCTTCTCAAAAGATATTGAAATCGTCAAAAATAAGCCAAACATGCAGCAGAATATCAACCCACATGCAGTTATTATGTTATACATAATGGACCGTAGATCGACGTGTACTTTTTGCGTTCATTGTCTTAATTGAAAATAAAAGAAAGGTCAAATATGAACCACGTAGAAGTTGAGATCTATCACGACCAAAACTAATCTTAATTAAGGAAAGGCTTTCAGTTTTGAGGTTCACATATAAACCAACGATAGCGTGACAAGCTAATCTCGTGTTTCTATTTATTCTTCCTTTAATGCGATTTCTATCTGTAACCTGACCAAAAACAAAAGTAAAATAAATTCCTGTTTTATTTGTTGTTAAATCAAAATTATATATTGCAATTTGATGATCAATGATTATTGTTAGTGTAATTATTTATCCATGCCCCATAAATATGTGCATGGTACTATCTTGATAGAATAATATTTTTGGATTATTCGAACAAAAAGCTAATATGCATATATATATATATATATATATATTCACATGTAATTTTCCTAACAAATAAATGCAAGAAATAATTTGGAACGTGGAACCACTCGGAGAACAACAAGTACCAATGACCACGTAAATAATGAATGCATATCCTTTTATAAATCACAAAATAACAAAAGGTCCATATATATATCATGATTAGCAAATTTTGTTTTTGTTTTCAAATTTTTGCTTAATTAGAATACAATACTACTAAATAAGAATAAAAAGATACTGTAAATACCCATATATGCATTAAGATTAAACTATAATATCTTTTTTGTCAGCATATATATTATTTTGTTAAAATATATTTTAAAAATAAAATTAAAATTAAATAATATTATTTTAATTATTATTATAGTCAAAATTATGAAATATAATGTAATAATGTTTAAATAGTATTTAAAATTTAAAATTTAATTAATCATTTGAATGAATTTTTAATTCAAAATTATTTTTTTTACCATAATATATCTAACAGTTTAAAATATTAGTTATTGATATGGGTACATATTTTACAAATATTTTATAAAATAAAGTTTAACAAATATAACAACATACAAAATTTTAACTATTTTGTATCTCGCCTAAAATAATATTTCTATTCATAGAAATTAAAATATTTTTAAAACTTAATATTATATATATAAATATCAAATTTGTTATTTATACTTAAAATATTATATTATAAGTGATATGTATTAACAACATTCTACTTAAAAAATGTATATTTAAGATAATCAAATTATACATAATAATAGTTTATTTTAAATTACCATAAAAATCATTTATAAATTCAAATAAAATTAGGCAATTATTTCAATTCATTTAACTTTTTGTGAATCGTAATTTATTACCAGATCTACTTTTATTATACAAATTAACACAACATATTTATAATAATTTAATATTTTATAATTAACAAACTAAAAATTCTTTTAATTAATTTATAAAAATAAAAATATAACAAATTATTATAAAAATATAACATTCTATTACCGCAGACCAAATTCTAGTATACATTATATACACACATAAGTAAAATAGTTTCGTGTGGACTAAACGAAAACGAATCGTAAAATTCATTCATGGAGGCGTTGCTCTACTCCGAGATACATAATAACATCAGAAGATCTTCCATTAACGATCTCTCTTCTTTTTCTTCTCCTTCTTCATATGCATGGCCGATAATCACGACCTCCACTTCTTCATCTCCCATAATCATGGACAAGTTCAACATTCCTACATTCGACTGGGATCTCTCTCACTCCGCTGTCGTTCCCGCTGCATCCACCGGATCCGACGCTATCGGAGCAATCGAATTCGACCCAAGCGGAGAAATCTTAGCTACCGGAGGAATCGCAAGGAAAATCAGATCGTATCGTTTAAGCTCTTTGTTATTTGGGTCGAGTGATGATCACGTGACCACGACGGAGAGCTGTATCTGCACGCCGGCGAAGATAAGTAGCCTCAAATGGAGACCCGATTTATCCGGTCGAGTTATCGGGTCAGCCGATTACGACGGAGTGGTCACCGAGTACGACGTGGTTAAGGGAGTGCCTGTTTTCGAAAGAGACGAGCATGGAGGGAGACGGATTTGGAGCGTGGACTATACGCTCTTCAATGGATCCGTTATCGGCGCGTCGGGCTCCGACGATGGAACGGTACAAACGTGGGACCCACGCTACGGACGGTTAGAGGAAACCGTTAGGCCTGGAGGCGGAGCGGCGATCTGCTCGGTAGAATTCGATCCGTTTGGTGGACATTCTTTAGCCGTCGGATGTGCTGACCGGAATGCTTACGTGTACGACATCAGAAGATTCGTCAACCCGATCGTTGTATTAGACGGTCATGCTAAAACGGTGACGTATGCTCGGTTTATGGATCAACACACGGTCGTTACGGGCTCGACCGACGGAAGCGTAAAGCTATGGGATATAGCTAACGGACGGCGTGTAGTTCGCACGTGCCGTGGGCATGTTAATAGCCGAAACTTTGTCGGATTGTCGGTTTGGAGACATGGTGGTTTGGTCGTATCCGGGTCGGAGAATAATCAAGTGTTTGTGTACGATAAGAGGTGGGAAGAACCGGTTTGGGTGCGTGGATTGGGTCAAGAGAACCGGTTTGGAACTGACATGCGGTTCGTTAGCAGTGTTTGTTGGAAACAAGTCGATGACGACTGTTGCACGCTTGTTGCCGGAGGATCCGATGGGGTTTTAGAGATTTTCTCGGGCAAACGGAGCTAATCATGATTTCTAAATAACTCATGATTTACAAACTATTTTTTGAATTTGGGTTATAATCTGTCTATGAATTCTAAAAGAATTTGCAATCTAGGTATTTTATGTCGTCCAATTCAATATCATGATTGATTTGTTGGAGCAACAAATACTTGATACACTTTTTGTATTTGATATGCACTAGAATCCTATAAAACATAGTTCACAATTTAAACACGAGGAGAAAATGTGCTTCTAACGAATCAATTTTGAAAACCTTAGATCAAAAATCCAACTAGAATCCAAATAATAGATCAACTAAATTGTCTTTATAATCATTGTGCACCGTATTTTGTCCCGTTTCATGAATCTAATCCTTTCCTTTCGCTTTTGGATTCATGAAAACGTGTGTGGATAACAATAAATCCACATAAAATTGATTGTAATCCGTTTGTTGTTTATTAACCACTTCAGGATGATGTTAAACAGGATGACAAATCGATAGAAACCACCATGTTGCTAACCTTGAGACTAATGAAACAAAGAGACGTTGCCGTCTAAAGTATAGAGGCACCACTTGTTACAAGATCTACGGTAAGGATTCCTACAGCGGCTTTGGATGTCATAGACTTTCAAGTCGATTTAGAGACTTTTGGTTTAAACTGTCAATTATTTTTTTTGTAAACAACGTATGAAACATTTTCTCAAGAAAAGTGTTAGAAAAATAAAAACAAACAAAGGTGACTTCGGAGATAAATAAAAATGTATTGAATTGAATGTATGTAGAAAATTATTTGAGATTTAATAATTAATAAAAGTCTTAATATATTATTTAAAAAATATTTTAATAAAATAATTTTATATGCTAACGTAGTATTATCACGGTAAATTTCAAATAAATATATAAATGAATTTAAGTTACTAGAATAATTATACTATTGTTATTAATTTGATTAGACAATCAATATATTTTATTAAATTAAAAAAATACTATTAAATTCGTAAAAACAATGATTTTTATTTCTTTATTTACATATACAAAAATTAATATTAAAAATAATTTTAAATTAAAATTAAAATTATATAAATATCTAATTTATATTTAGTAATAAATAATATTATATAATTTATGAATAAATCTAGTCTAGATGATTTTAAATGATTTTGGATGAATGTAAAAAAGTTTTGATGATTTGGCATTAAATTTCTCTGCAAATCCACTTAAAATCCGTGATTTTGGTTTCTTATGTTTAAACTAAAAACTCCTCTAAAATTCTTATCATTAAAATCATAATACCTAAAAGATTTCCGACAAACGGTCCAGTAAGAACGAGTCAATCTAAACCCATCTTAAGTCCAACATCTTGGGTATGATTCGTGAGCTGCCAAATAAAGGGGATTGGGCCAGCTCGAATCCATCGAACTCGACCTGTTATGATTATTTTTTTTTTAATAACCACAATGAGCCGATATATTTTGCTTACGAATTTTATTGAAATGTCGAAGTCCAATCCACTAAATCCAACTGTTTAAATGGGTTGGCCCACAGACTTAGTTGTTTCAAACAAAAAATCTATATAAAATCTTCTAAATAGTATATGCTAATATATAAAACTTTATAGATATTTAGAAAAACAATTTTAAATAAAATTCTAAAATGATTGTTTAAAAATTCAAAAATAGTTTCCAAAACAAACACTCTAACTTAAAGTAGAATTTAACTTCTAATTTTTTCATCAACAATCGATTGGAAATAAGGTAGTACATTATCTTTATCTTTCTCTTTAAATATGAGATAAATAAAATAAAATTTAATATAAAACTTGTGATCTTATAGTTATAAAACTAATAAAAATATTAGTTTCAAAATTTTAAAATCCAACGGTATAAATGAAGAGGCTTTGTTATTTTTTACTTCTCAATTTATTACTATACTCAATTTATTAATTTAATAAATATTAAAATTAAATTAAAATTCTATTATAAATAAAATGTTTGATTAACGGGTTTCTTATCGAGTAATCCGTTAACCCATCAGCCACTGCGTTACGAATTAGAATCTGAAATTAGATCAAACATGAACAAAGAATAGTTCTCCTGTATAAAATTTTGATATTTATTAAAAACTGGTTTTAGCTATTTACTTTTCACGACGATTTGAAAATAGAAATAGAATAATTCTTTGTATGTTCAGTGCTGTTAATTTGGTTAATGCGTCGTTCTTTGTCTGTCTTCTTCTTCCATAGAGTTTTCTATTATGGTAGGCTTCAACAACATTTCACAGTCAAATCATATTAACTAGTAGGATACTGTATATTACTTTATCATATGGTGGTTGAAATTAGATAATCATCTGTCATAATCAAACTTGCTTTGAAAAGAACAAGAATAACGAAAACAATGATCGTCACCGGTGTCCATTTTAACGCAATATCCTGTAACAATTTGTAATAAATAAAGTAAAAAAAACATAATTCATTATAACCAAAAGCCACAATTCAATACATTCAATTGAGTAGTGAGATAATTTTGTCCTAATATGATGAACCATGTCTGGGATCTTTTCATATACCTGAAGACATCGTGAGCTCCTAATGGTTGAAACAGACATTCGAGGATCCAAAGATCCTATTTCTGTTGATTCAAGCAACACAAAAATGATTACAATTCTACGTACAGATTTTGTTTTTTCAAGAACAAGTACCTGAAAGTTGTCTTCTTTGAATTAAATCATTCAAATGCTCAGTGATGACATCGAGTTCTTCGTTCCGTGAAGCATTCAGTTTCGATAGATTAGCCTGTGTTCTCGTATCCATATATTGTTTCCTTATTCTCCCTATGATCTTACTAAACCTCACAAAGCTATAGGGTTTTGAGATTGTATTGATCAGTACTGTCTCGTCCAAATTATCAAATTCCTTCTGCAAATCCTGCAGGTAATGAAAAAGTAGCTTTCTTGGGTACGAAGAATCAGATAGCACGATGTAACATATCTTCTTCTCCACCAGAAAGCTTCACAGTTTCACAGCATGAGATGTTAATAAAAGTAAATTGAAAATTTAAAAGAAACAAAAAAGATGGAGAATTTATCAATAATGAACAGATACTGGAAAGAATGATGATCGAGCAAGATGGTCATCTTTGAATGTAAAAATGAGTCTTTGCAGATTTGTTTAAGAATGAATTCGGCTTGTTGATTGTAAAACAAGAAACTGGCATTGTCTTGTTGGTTTAGATAGGTTTGATCTTGTGCAAGAGGCAATCCATCTTCAACCCTACCAACTATCGTTAGCTTCACCATTAATTAGTTATTGTTTCTTGAATTGTTCAGAATATTGATCAATCTTATGCTAATGTTATTAAATTTATAAACAATGAAAGGTGGGAGAAGGATTGAGTATGAAGATATTCTATTTGGGTATGCAAAGAAACATAAGGTGGTGGTTGGAAGTTAACGAATGTAGACTTTGGGGGAAAAACTGAAATTAAAAGATTTACAAATTTTGTGGGTTTCTTGTTCATAAAGTTAACTTTAAGTGAGGAGAACGAATAATAGTTTTCCTTGTCTAATTGACTTTTCTTTTGTTAATTAGTGGAAATATTTAGTGGTGTGTTAATCTACAACAAAGAGAATTGTGATAATAGCCATGAAGTTTACAAGAAACGCTTCTGATCCAAACTTGTCAAGCCCTGAATTTTCCAAGAAAGTTTCCAACTGCAAGAACATAAACAAAGATGCCCAGAAACGTATGCCATGGAAGCAAGTTGCTTCTTAGAGTTGATGATCTTCTTGGGAAGAAGAAGACTATAAAACAATACAACCCTACAAAAAAGAAAACCTTTCCATCAACAAATTAAATTACTTGGATTCAAAGATTCCTTCTTGTTATAAAGATTCTCATTAAATCTGAAAGTCGTACAATTATATCACAAAGCCTAATTACAACTAAGTGGCTGGAGTAGATATGTCTTTTAGTGAAGTGACAACTTCTTAATTCCAGAATATTTATTACCAAAATATGCTATTAATTGAATATAATCTGGATCCAGTACAACCTTATTGACTACAAAATATTAAGCGATGAGATGACAAAAGAAATTACGAGGCAAAGGAAATGAGTGCAGCATTTAATAGAGGGAGCGTGATACAACGAGCATATACTAATTCTAGGTTATAACAAAGCAGAATATAGAAATAACCGACGTGATAATTGTTAGAACGCGATTTTTTTTGTAATTGATAATTGTGAATAAATTACATATAATAAAATATAAAAATACTGATACAAGAATTTGGGAAAGACTGGATTTGCAGAGGCGAGACACTCTTTCCTTAATTCTGAAAGCGCCCCGTAGTGTGACGGTTGCATGACGTTCCGAAGCCCAGGATACAATTGCAACTATTCTGTCTTGCACAACCCAAGAACAGTATTCAACGAACGCTTTTCTATGTTGTACTCTCAGACTCAACATGTGAGAGATTTTTTATGTGTATTTTTTTTACACTTTTAGAATGAGAAAACCAAAGATTTCTTTTCCTTTCTTTTTCATTTTCATTTTTAATCTTTCTCAACTATTTTTTTTAATGATCAATATATGAGTTTATAAAGAGGTTACTCCATTTTTAATGAGAATTATTCTCCACTAAAAATTATTATGATTTTTATGTTACAAATGTTACAAAACAATAAACCAAATTAATTTGGTTGTAATTTGTAACTTAACTCAATAAAAGAGATGTTGAATTTGACTTAGTCAACAAATAACAAATGAAGTTTGAACCAAACCACAATAAAAATTGTACCGACCATTAGTTCATTTGCTAAATTCTGAAAACTCGAAACTCGAGTTCGGTTATCTCCTTCCACTAATACACCAAAGTGTATCCAAAATTTTGAGTTTTGTAACAGTTTCTCCGCTTGATATACAAGAGAGATTTCACCTCTAAACTATAATGTGAGATAAATTATATTTGTTCATTTTATGCTTATCAAGTAACCCACTTTAAATACTCATTTCTCATTCAAACGAACTTCGGTTTTAACGTCTTCTTTAAAAAACTCACTGGAAAGTGATCGACAACCACTTCTGTAAAACCGAGTTCCAACAATCCCCCACATAAATAGAAATGACTCTAAACATGTGACGACTCTATAGACTTAACAAAAGTAACTATCTAGACAAGACTCGACAATACTAGACAGAAAGACTTTTGAGAGTACAAACGAAAAATCCACTGTATATGAGTTGGTAGCATTTTTCAGCCTTGAACCAATCATTGTTAATAGCTATCGGATTTACTCGACCAGAAGGTGAACATGATGTCTTGAACCCTCCGGGCTTTTATGTAAAAAGAGACAATAACTATAACACAATTTCTTTTCTCATAGAACTAGGTTCTCTATTGTGTTCATTTTGGCCGTGAACATGCCTGGTTAATCATGAGTGAATTTGGAAAATATAGTCTTTCCTTCATTCTCCTAGAAACGGCCCCATTTCACACTCACAAGGTGATTTACCATTAACTTTATTTTAAAGGTATCATATAGTACTTCACTTATATCTCAAAGCTATGGTCTCAAATCATTAAAAACAACGCTTATCCTACACACATACATGAAGCACTATACATCATCTTAGGAACTGAGTAGAGACTTAAGCCTCACAGTGCTCTTTCTGATTCCGTTTGACTTAGTTGTCCCTTTGAACCTATATCTTGGGATCTCTAGTCACATAGGTAGGGATACCATCAAACTTTATCTTATATCATAGGCTTAACCCATTCCTCTTAATGATTTTACAATTTAATCTCATGACACCTTTAATATATGGATCTTGGGTTGCCATTCAATTGGATATAATCTATTGAGATTACACCATTTGAGATTAATTTTATAATGGTTATTTTTTTTCTTTAAAAAAAATGACTGAACCACTATATACAATCTACTTTTTAGTTAGATTGTGACTATTTAGAAAGTTGTACAATCATTTTTGTAGACACCCCCAGACTTTTAGATATTTTTACGAATGTACTTTACCTTCCAAAGTTCATATGACATCTTGTCAATAATTTTATGTGGTAAACAACGCTTCCCCCATATTTTCTGATACAACTCAGAGTAATGCAATTTTGCATTCATCATTTTTTTCTGTGAGTTTGAGATTTTTTTTATCCCATAACTCCATTTGATTCGAATGATCAGAAATGTTTTTTTGATAAATAATGTTATTTATTCAAAATAACGCATTATTTTTCATCAAAAATATTTTCCTTTATCACATATAACTATTTTCATAGTTTTCTCAAGTTGGTTTTATTTTCCAACTTTTTTTCCGCTTTAAATTTTTTTTAAATTCATATTCATGCATCTCAACAAATCTATACATCTATTAAAATAGATATCAATTTTGCTAGACATGCATAAACTTTTTGACATATCACACTTGTGATATTTTCCACTAAACTTTTTTTATGCATTTTGCTTGTGAAGTAAGTGATAATTTTTAGAGGTATCATTTTAAACATTATTGACATAGTCACATGTGGCAGACCACTACCAATACTAAATTGGTGCGTCGACTCACAAGACTCATGATCAATATTACCTCTAAATCAATAGGATTTGGACATTAAGACAAAAATCAAAATTCCATCCGTATTGCTAACAAAGTCATTAGTGGTAGACTGCTCCTAATTTGGGGTATCGACTCACTATACTTATTGCCATAATAAAACGTTATTGTTAACGTTTTATTTTATTGATACTTTTTCTGTTTTGCACAATTGCAAACCCAAAAAAGTATATTGAGAGTGAACGAAGAATTATCGTACATCCAAATTCCTGTTCTTATAACATAAATACTTCACAAAATTATCAGTTTTCGTTAGTCTAATAAACATAACGAAATTTTCAGAATTAAGATTGTTATATTAATTCTGAGACTAACGAAAATTTTCAGAATTAAGATTGTTAATTATTGTAATTATAATCTTAAGACTAACAAAGTTTTCAGAATTAAGATTGTTAGTAATAATTCTGAGACTAACGAAAATTTTCAGAATTAAGATTGTTAAGAACGTGATTTTCTACAATGTGTGCAACTGATAATTGTGAATAAATTATATATAATAAAATGTAAAAATACCGATACAAGAATTTGGGAAAGATTAGATTTGCAGAGGCGAGACACTCTTTCCTTAATTCTGAAAACGCCCCATAGTGTGACGGTTGCATGGCATTCCGAATCCCAGGATACAACTGCAACTATTCTGTCTTGCACAACCTAAGAACAGAATCCAACGAACGCCTTTCTATGTTGTACTCTCAGATTCAACATGTGAGGGATTTTTTATGTGTATTTTTTTTACACTTTTATAATGAAAAAACCAAAGGTTTCTTTTCTTTTCTTTTTCATTCTCATTTTTAATCTTTCTCAACCATTTTTGTTAATGATCAATAGATGAATTTATAAAGAGGTTACTCCATTTCTAATGAGAATTATTCTCTACTAAAAATCATTATGATTTTTATGTTACAAATGTTACAAAACAATAAACCAAATTAATTTGGTTGTAATTTGTAACTTAACTCAATAAAGGAGATGTTGAATTTGACTTAGTCAACAAATAACAAATGAGGTTTAGACCAAACCATAATAAAAATTATACCGATCATTGGTTCATTTGCTAAATTCCGAAAACTCGAAACTCAAGTTCGGTTATCTTCTTCCACTAATACACCAAAGTGTATCAAAAATTTTGAGTTTTGTAACAGTTTCTCCGCTTGATATACAAGAGAGATTTCACCTCTAAATTATAATGTGAGACAAATTACATTTGTTCATTTTATGCTTATCAAGCAACCTACTTTAAATACTCATTTCTCATTCAAACGAACTTCGGTTTTAACGTCTTTTTTAAAAAAATCACCGGAAAGTGATCGACAACCACTTCCATAAAACCGAGTTCCAACAATAATAAGTCACAAGTTTTGTTTGAAAGCAAGTTCTACATCTAATTCCTGGAAAAAAAAACAAAAACTTAACATCCATAATGGAATATCTATGTCGGCCCTTTGATCATCTACATGATCAGCTCAAAATATGATGGATACTTGAAGGCATGAAGCAACGAGCATTTCTGAAAGCATCTTTGCAAAATCATGTATCTTGTCAATAAATATTGATACCTCGGGCACGATGAAACCATCATGTGATTGATATCAATAATGTCATTGAAGATCATCACATTCAAGTTTAGGCACCCACATCCAAAGAAAGTCCCATGCTTAGACAAAATGTCAGTGGATACAACACTTTTTGTTGGAAATCGAGTGAAATGTGCTAGAGGTTAGCGCTAAGATTGGTCCTCTTGTACTCATAGTTCGATTTTTCAGTGGATGAGATGTTTTACGCCTTGTCATAAAGAACTAACAAAGGCTGAGCCATGTCATATTAAGGTTTGGTCCGAGCTTCTCCCACTTTCCGATGTGGGATATTTCACGTTTTAATAGGCTTTATCGAAATGTGAACATGGCGGGATAACGTACCAACATCTCGAACATACCACAATAATATAAATTACCGTTTTATGGGAAATCGTACGTCGAGCTAATTTTGAACTCTGATACCATATTAGGATACATGAGCATCCAATTCAAAACTAATTGACAATGAATGAAGTGGTACAATATACTTTATATATTAATGTAAAAATGTACCACTGTCTAATACAAACAATGATATATGAACAAGCATCGAATAATCCATTGTTTTGTTGGAATATAACGAAATCTAATTTAGATTTTGTCATCCAATACAAACGATGATATTTGTATTAATTTATTTTCAATGATTTCGATTATGAAATCTTAATCCCAAAAACATTTAGATTTGATTTAATTCAACCTAATATTGTAGAAGAAGAAGAAAATACTAATTTTGATCCATGAAGAATTAGACAAATTGATTTTCTGCTTTTTTGAACCTTTCTCTTTAATTATCTCGTTGATGGATAAGAAATCAATGCTTTAACCCTTTAGTTTTGTTTTTCTTTAAGTGGCGATCGGTATTCTTATGTGTGTGTTTTTTCTCTTTCTTAATGTGTTAAAGCAGAAGTTATTAAACTAATTTTCTTTTATGATTAAAATAGGAAGTTACGAAAATGAGAAGAAAAAACAGCCACACTTTTATTAACCACCACATATCCATACTATGTGCCTTTCATCCATTGATTAATTGGCTATTAATTAATCTTTTTATATGTAATAAATACATATATATACTAAACAAATATAAAAGTGTATATACAATTTAATTAGGTAAAGGATGAGGGTTATCAATACACCTAAATTTTAATGTCGTTATCGGAAATCGATCCATCACAGTGTCGTTTTTTATATTAGAATTATAAACATTAATATGAACTTGATCCGTATAATTAAACCGAAAGACACATATGTCACATATAAGAATATAAATATTCTTACATTCTTCCACTTGACCTTGTGTCGACTTATGATTCAACAATCTTATTGTTCACTTTACATAAATTTCATTTCAATTTAAACTATCATAATAAAATTAGAATTGATTGGATCATGACGGTCACACATCATTAGACGACATGATCCCTTCCATGTATCACAAAACAATCCCAACTCCATATATAGTTTCTTTATATTGAGAATAACCTTAATTCTCAATCTAATCATATGTTATCAGAGAACCATAAATGTATACACATACTTTAATAATAACATATTTATTAAAATCAGAAACATAACTTAAAGTGAATTCATAGTGTCATACACATAATGAACATATCACTATCATAATAGCAAGACTTTGTCTATAATACACATAATAAACATTTTGGGTGTCCCTTAGTTAACGGATCCGCTACCATCATATCAGTTCTTATATGTTAAAATGACACTCTATGTTTCTGTACTTCTTCTTTGACAGATAAGTACTTTAACTCCATGTGCTTAGCTTTAGAGTACTTGTCATTCTTTGAAAAGAAGACACTTGCGAAATTATCACAATAGATTTTCAGCGGCCTCGCTATAGTGTCGACAATTCAAAGTCCCGAGATAAAGTTCTGTAGCCACAATGCGTGAATTGTGGCCTCAAAGCATACCACAAATTCGGCCTCCATAGTGGAAGTAGCAATGACAGATTGTTTTCCACTTTTCCATGATATTGCTCCCCCAGCTAATAGGAACAAATAGCCAAACGTCGATTTTCTACTGTCAACGCATCCGACATAATCTGAATCCGAATATCCAATGACCTTAAGGTGATCAGATTTCTTGTATGTAAACATGTGCTCTTTGGTGCCTTGCAAGTACCTGAGAACCTTTTTTGCTACTTTCTAGTGGTCCATTCCAGGATTACTTTGATATCGATCCAACATACCAACCGCAAAGCTGATATCAGGCCGAGTACATGTTTGAACATAGTTCAAACTCCCAACCACTGATGCATATGGAATTCTTTCCATTTCTTTACGCTTTAATTCATTTTTAGGACATTGCATTTTACTGAATTTGTCCTCTTTCTGAATTAGAGCTATCCCTGCGGAATATTTATCCATCCTATATCTCTCTAAAATCTTATTGATATATCCTTTCTGAGACAATCTTAACAATCTTTGTGTTCTATCTCGAAATATTTCTATTCCGATCATATATGATGCCTCACCCATATCTTTCATTTCAAAGTTTTTAGAGAGATACTTCTTTATATCATGTAACATGCTCATGTTGTTTGTAGCAAGCAAAATATCATCAACATAAAAAAGACTAAAATCACAAACTTGCTCCGACTAATTTTAATGTAGATACATCGATCAACGATGACCTCTACAAAACCGTATGACAAGATGATATCATTCTTTAAATACCATTCTCTAGAAGCTTGTTTTAGTCTATATATCGACTTTCTCAGCTTACACACCATATATTCTTTTCATGTGACCACGAAACCTTCAGGTTGGTCCATATATACTTCTTTCTCAAGCTCTCCATTTAGAAAAGCGGTTTTTACATCCATTTGTTAAAGCTCTAGATCATAATAAGCAACCAAAGCCAAACCAATTCTTAGAGAATCCTTCTTTGAAACCAGAAAAAGGTTTATTTATAGTCAATACCATCTTTTTGGATGAAACCTTTAGCAACAACACGAGCCTTGTATCTTTCAATATTACCTTTTGAGTCGCATTTAGTCTTAAAGACCCATTTAGAACCAATATTTTTGAAACCGTTAGACAACTCTACTAAGCCCCATACTTTGTTATCACCCATAGATTTTATTTCTTCTTTCGAAGCAATTAACCATTTTTCAGAATTGTCACTTTTCATGGCTGTTTGGAATGAGCTCGGATCTTCATCAATGCTTAAGTCACATTCACTTTCAATAGCATAAACCACATAGTAATCTGAAATAACAGTATTCTCTTCTTAAATTATAACCGGTTCATTAATTGTATTTTCTGCTAGCGGGATTGACACATCATTATGTTGTTCTATTGTGTCGTTTAACTGTGATGCAACAATAGGAACAATAACCTCAGGTGCAACGATAGGTGAAGGAACATCATTATGGACTTCCTGAATGTCCACTTTTCATTGTTCACCACTCCCACTAGTTTCACCATTTTCAATGAACCTAGCATTACCGGTCTCCACTATTCTCGTACTATGGTTTGCAGAATAAAATATATACCCTTTTGATTTTTTAGGATAACCAATGAAAAATCCACTAATAGTCCTAAAATCAAGTTTCTTTTCATGTGGGTTATGCAACCTTACTTCTGTTGGACAACCCCAAACACGTAGATGTCTTAAACTAGGTTTCCTTCCCGTGCATAGTTCATAAGGGGTCTTAGAAACAGTCTTGCTAGGAACCCGGTTCAGCAAATACGTTGCATTTTTTAATGCATATACCCACAATGAAAGGGGTAAAGAACAATTATTTAACATGTTATTAACCATATCCATTAAAGTACGATTCCGCCTCTCATCTAGACCATTCTGCTGAGGAGTACCAAGCATTGTTATTGTGCACAAATACCTTTACTTTCAAGTAACTTTGCAAATGGACCTGGACATTGTCCATTTTCATTGAATTTTCCATAAAACTCACCACCTCTATGAGATCTCACAACTTTTACTTTTTTATCTAACTGCATTTCCACCTCATCAATGAACACCTCTAGGACATTCACAAATTTGGAATTTTCATGCAGCATATATGTATATCCATAACGTGAGTAATCATCGATGAAAGTGATAAATTATTTTTTACCACTCCAAGAAGGAGCATCTAAAGGGGCACAAATATCGGTATGCATTAACTCAAGAAGTTGAGTGCTTCTTGTGGCTGTTTTCTTTGTTATATGTTTATTATGCTTTCCTTTAATGCAGTCTAAACATACATTTATATCACCAAAATCCAATAGAGGAAGAATTTCATTCTTTACCAATCTCATAATTCTTTTTTTGGAAATATGATCTAATCTTTGATGCTACAATAAAGCAGAATTTTCATTTGATGCACTATGTTTAATGCCTTGATTTTCAATATTAAATAGAGATTCAAAAAATTTTGCATCAAGATTGAACTTATAAAGTGAATCAAACAAAGTACCACTACCATAAAAGTAATTATTTCGGTACAAAGAGAAAATACCATGTCCAACCTTAAAAACAAATCTTAAATTATCCAGTCTACTTACGGAAATAAGATTTCTAACACATTCATGTACATAGAGACACCCTTCAATATCTACATGACACCTAGTGTCTAAAATCAATCTATAAGCCCCAATGTATTCAATTTGTAAGTCCCAATGTATTCAATTTGTGCCTTCATCATGTTCTCCATGAACAAGTATTGTTCAGTTCCTCTTATGGGCTGGATCGAACTGAATCCTTGTTTAACAAGTAGTAGCAATAGAATCTAACCACCAAGTATTATTAGACATTTCTATAAAGTTCAATTCAGAGCAAACAAAACTATAATGTTTACCTTTCTTGTCGATCCAGACCTTTCTTTTCAGACAATCTTTCTTGAAATGTCCCGTTTTGTTGCAAAAGAAACATTTCATCTCTTTATGGATTTTGCTTTCAGGTCCTTTCACAAAAGCTTTATCCTTTCTTTCGTCCTTTTTACTCGGTTTTGCCTTATAGCTGCTAGACCTTCCAAGACCTACGAGATTCACAACTTGGTCCTTCATTTTCTTTAATCTCCCTTCCTCTTGAACCAACATAGCTTTTAGTTCTTTAAAATTCTATTTATCTTTAATGTTGTTGTAATTCACCTGGAATTGGCTAAATTCAAAAGGTTGGGAGTTCATAATGAATTGGATCAAAAACTGCTCATGAACTTCCATTCCCATGGATGTTAACTTTGCTGACAAGTTAGACATGTGTGTGACATGATCATGGATTGGTTGAGACCAGTCAAACTTTTTCGTAGTTACCTCACTCATTAGATTTCCTACAATCGACTTATCAGCCAAATCCAATTGTGAACACTCCTTAATCTTCTGTATGAATTCCCTTGCTTTCTTTGTATTAGGCATAGATAGCTTAATACTTTTTGCAATCGTCATCTTCATAAGGTTCAAACTCAACATGTTAGATCTCTCCCAAGACTCATATCGAGTCTTTTCAGTTTGGGAGCTATCATCTATAATGGCTGAGGGTTCTTCATCCGTTAGGATTGCAAGATCGAGTGCCATAATACCCAGTTGAACTGGATATGTTCTGACCACTTTCCATAATTGAGCCCATTAAACTTTAGGACAAAGTTAGCAGATACATACAAATTTGATGAAATTGCAAAACATTTATACGTACTTACTCATTATTACTTTGATATTTTATTATAGATTCAAAGACCTAATCATAAATTTTAAAAACATGTATTCAATAACCTTTTGGGTAATACTTTAAATACAAACACTTTTAGCGATGTTAAATTTATTCTTTAACAATTAATAATATCACATAAAATTAAATAATTATGCTACCTTTGGGTATACATAATATCGACTATACTGAAATTATTAATTCTTTTTATATTAATAACTATATCATATGATTAACATTCGGGTAATCTCCTAAAATATAGATATAAAACAATTGATCAGTTCAAACTTTAATGTCATTTATAACATCACTTTAATTATGATCAATTGATAAATTTTATTATTTTAATATTTATATCTATTATAACAAGGCCACTTTGGTGACTTACATGTTATATAAAATATAAAAATTAAATTTTTAATAGATAAAATATGTTTATATTGTATTAACATTTTAAAATACAATTAACCATTTCAATTAAACTAGCGGAAATTTTATTGTACAATTATATATACATGTTTTTATATATATAATAAAATTTATCTGATCAAATATCTTTACTCTAATAAGTTATGACTTTATCTTAATTAATAAGTGCCATTTATTATGATTCATATGAAAAAACCGATTCTCATAATATGCAGCTATTTAAAATTTTTTTTATTGATTTACCTTTTAAAGTCATCACTTAATGAAAATAACTAATCATTTATAATGATCAAATAAATAACTGAAAAACTTTTATTATGCAATAATTATACCATTATTTCATGCACTTTAATGTGCAACTTACAATTTTGAGAAAAGAAACAGCAAGTAATCTTTAAAATTTTAAAACTTCATGCAATTTATGGACTTTATGGACTTTATGCACTTTAATGCACTTTAAAATTTTCTCATGTAATCATCGAAGATGCCTTTTAATTACGGTTTTCATTCTTCATTTGTATTTAATTTGTCTCTTTAATTTCTTTTATGAATATTAATGATGGTTATAAAATCGTAAGACAATTATACTTAACATCAAAACCTAATCTATATGATTTTCATCGGTCACTAATTTTATGGTGAATTAAACAAATCTAGTTTTGACTGTGATACTAATTGTTAATTTATTTTCAATGATTTCGATTATGAAATCTTAATCACAAGAACATATAGATTTGATTTAATTCAACCTAATATTGTATAAGAAGAAGAAAATACTAAGGTTGATCCATGAAAAATTAGACAAATTGATTTTCTGCTCTTTTGAGATCTCCTTGTTGGATAAAAAATCAATGATTTTAATCATTTACTTTTGTTTTTCTTTAAGTGGCTATCTTTTTTCTTCGGTGTGTTTTTCTCTCTTTTTAATGTGTTAAAGTGAGAAGTTATTAAACTAATTTTCTTTTATGATCAAAAGAGGAAATTACGAAAATGAAAAGAAAAAACTGTCACACTTTTATTACCCAACACATATCCACACTATCGTACCTTTTCATCCATTAATTAATTGGCTATTAATTAATTTTTTTATATATAATAAATACCTATATATATATATTAAACAAATGTAAAAATGTTTATATACTTTATTTAGATAAAAGAGGATGGTTATTAATACACCCAAATTCTAATGTCGTTATTCGAAACCGATACATCACGGTGTTATCTTTTATATTAGAATTATAAACATTAATATAAACTTAATTCATATAATTAAATATTAAAATACACATATTTCACATATAAAAATATAAATATTTTTACAATCTGAACCAGCATCGAATAATCCATTATTTTGTCGAAATATAACGAAATCTGATTTAGATTTTGTCCTCCTTTTTTCTGATCCTGCAAAAGGACGCAAGAATACACCATAAGACTTTTCAAACTCATTATGATTCAAATCTCTGGTGGAGTTGGGTTTGGGCCTGGTCCTCGGCCTGAATATTTTAATAGAATAGAGTGACGTTTTAAGTATATCTAATCGCAGTTTTCTCTAAAAAACAATAAATCTTACTTTTATAAAGTTGTTTGACATTTATCACAAAGCTTAACAACTAAAGGCCCCAATGAAGATTTGTTTTTCTTCATAGATAAAGTTATGACTTATGAGTTTACTCATTGAATATACAAAAGCTTGTTGACTCCAAAATATTAAGAGATGAGATGTGTAAAAATGATATTAAAAAAAGAAACAAATAGGAGACAAAGGAAATGAATACATTTAAGAGAGGGACAGTGTGTTGCTGCACATGTTTTCATGTGCTTCCAAGACTTACGCCATTTTATATCCGTTAAACCAGCCTATCTATATAATCAATCATTCTTTATTTGTTATAAATCTACGGTTATTTAGAAATCAAAATTATTAGATTAATTCTGATGAGTTTGTTCCACTTCAAACTGAAAAGAATTTCAGGTCTCCTGAATCATATCCTCTTGAAGATTTGATCATGTTTTAATCTACTTATAATTACAGAATCATCATATGCAGAAAAATATTTATACATAATTTCTATTTTATTAAATTTTTTAATATTAATTATACAAATGAAATAGATAATAAAATTAGATTATACAAATGAACTTAAATTATTTTATATTAAATATACAATATTATTAAATATGTACATAATTGTAAATATTATAAATACTCAATTAATTCAAATTTTTGTTTTATATTTTATTTAACTAAATTTTCAAAATCTCTAATATTTTATTTTTTCGTTTTATATGTTAAAAATTTACATATAATATACAGTATAATATATAATATATTGTTAAATATTTGTCTAATATAATTTTCATAAATACTATAATAAATAATATCTTATATAATATTTATATTAAAATATTTTGATAATGTGATAGATGAGCATGATACATTTGTATATTAAAATATTTTGTTAAAATAATTTTCAATTAATAATATATTAGAAATATTATATATTTTGATATATATATATAGTAATAGTTTTGGAATAAATGTGTATTCATTAATGTAACACACGCAACATACATATATTCGATAGTTATGAACAGCTGTATTATATATAACATAATGCATTGATGGATCATGACGAAGATGTGGCATGCAGATCAAAGGTGTTGCTGGTTTTTTTTGGGGCCACCAATATCATCAATAATGTTGCAATGTGCAATGCCCCTCATCCATTATGGAAGTATTACTTTTTTATTTCACAACTACAATCCACTCAAGCTCTTTTTACCTCACCCATGTAATAATTTCTAAGAAAACTAACCTACTCTTTCATTTGACTCAAACTGAAAGCTAATTTCCATACAAAAGATGCTTTATATTATACAAGTTTGATTGCATTATTAGCTTTTGAAGTCACACAATGAAATAAAAAGGGTGTTGGGGTGTCTATTAAATATAAGGACCCACTGAAACATCCACATTATATGCCTTACTGCATTTAAAAGAAAAGCACTTTTCAATTCCATATTAAACTAATAAAAGTTTTTTTTTCTACTTAATTAAACCCTAAAAGCAGTAAGAAAAAATGCTTTGGATTGAATTAACTTATATCTCACTGATTAAGTTTTATATTTTAAAACTGTACTAATCAACCTTTATATTCTATAAGGAAAGTGATCACAGACTGTAAATCAGTTTTTGTGTTTGTATCTTTCTTCCTACATTCTTTGGAAACTGATACAAATCAGAAAACATCTTCTTTTTAAAAGAATCTGAGAAAATTTTGGGTGAAGTTTTTGTAAAGTGTTGGTTTCTTTCGAGAAACAATGTTTAAGTCATGGAGGAACGACAAGAACAAGATCAAGGCTGTGTTCAAGCTTCAGTTTCAGGCAACTCAGGTGTGTTTTGTCTCTTAAATCTCGAAACCCAATAATCAACTTTTCATTTTTTTCTCTGGGAAAATCAGACAGTGCGTTCACTGTAGTCCTAGATCTGTTCAAGTTTCAAGATTTGTTTGTATATGAATGGGAAATTTGGAGGATTTTGATAAGGACAAAAATGTTACCTTTATTGAAGGTACCAAAGCTGAAAAAAGCTGCTTTGATGATCTCATTGGTTCCTGATGATGTTGGTAAGCCGACATTTAAGCTGGAGAGAGCTGAGGTTAAGGAAGGGATCTGTTCATGGGAGAATCCAATTTATGTCTCAGTGAAGCTGATTAAGGAACCAAAAACTGGGATTGTTCGTGAGAAGATTTACCATTTTGTTGTTGCAACAGTGAGTGAATTTCACGATCTTTATGTTTTTCGACTTCATCTGAAAAAGATAAGTCTTTTCTGAGTTCCAAAATCTGTTTCAGGGCTCTTCGAAATCGGGTTTTCTAGGAGAAGCTTCCATTGATTTTGCAGATTTTCTGACAGAAGCAGAGCCATTAACTGTCTCATTACCTCTGAAATTTGCCAACTCTGGTGCTGTCTTAAATGTACTCTCTCTTCTTTTCTCTCCTTTTAAAGCCTGAGTAAGAAATTGTGTCAATGATATTTTAAAGATCTAAACTGAGCATATATGTGAGAAATACACGAGAAAGTAAAACAAACACAATTTTTCAAAGATTATATTAAAATGTTTGTCTTGCTGTGCTTGCAGGTGACAATCCAGAAGATTCAAGGAGCCAATGATTTAAGGTAAATAGTTTCTATATCAAATACCTGCAGATATTTTTCCCCGGATGTTCTTGTGAAGCTTTTTTGTTTAAATATACATTTCCAACAACCCCTGTAAGACATTCTTGACTTGAATCTTTTGCAGATTTATTGAGCAAAATAAAGATCAAACACTTACCAAGGAGGATAGCTTCAAAAGCCTACAAAGCAATGATGACTCAGAGGGATATAACAAAGATGTGAGGTTCTTGGTTCAGAGAGTTAAAACTGTCTTGAAGTTCATTGAGAAGTGGTGATACTTATAGAATTTTGTATTTTTGGATTCTTTTGCAGGAAAGGAGCTTAGATGTAAACACGGCTAAGAATGCTGGGCTAGGTGGTTCCTTTGATTCCATTGGTGAATCGGGATGGATAGATGGTTCGGATGGGAATGCTCGCTTGCCGCAACGGCATAACTCAATTCCTGCGACAAGAAATGGGCACCGAAGATCAAACACAGACTGGTCAGCTAGTTCAACATCAGATGAAAGCTACATCGAGTCAAGAAACAGTCCCGAGAACAGTTTCCAGAGAGGATTTTCTGTTGGTACTGATTCAAGCGACCCTATTGAGAAGCTCAAGATGGAATTGGAAGCTTTAAAGAGACAATCAGAGTTATCCGAGCTGGAAAAGCAGTCTCTGAAAAAGCAGGCAATAAAAGAGAGCAAACGGATACAGGAACTGTCGAGGGAGGTTAGTTGTCTCAAGGGTGAAAGAGATGAAGCTCTGGAAGAATGTGAAAACCTCAGGTTGCAGAAAAGTAGAGATGACGCTGATGCTGAAGGCAGATTGAGATGCATCAGCGAGGATTCAAGCAATATGATTGAAGAGATTAGAGATGAGTTGAGTTGT